>JBAMIE010195918.1:0-11528 GCA_037177295.1 Kaempferia parviflora | reverse complement strand
CTTCCTCTGGCCTCGTCCCTCGGATGCACACGAGCCCGCGGCTCGTCTCCATGCCATCCTTCACTTGCCCTCGAAGTCTGCCCTTATCTCCACTCCATTGCTTTCACGTCGGTGGTCCCTCGAATCTGTCATCCTTCACCGACTCAAGGACGGAGCCCTTGGATGAGATTCCTGTATACTTGTTCAGTTCCTGCATGACTTGAACCCTCATTAAATCCATATGAAACCTAACTTAAACTATTTGACACACACATTAAAACATGACTGCATCAACATCTAGTTCAATCAGTGGGTTTCGATCAAAACTAAAATTGTTGAGCCTTATATGGTTCCATATCAGGCCCAACGTGGGCCTGATATAGAATCATATCAGGCCTAACATGAGCCTGATATAGAATCATATCAGGCCTAATGTGGGCTAGATATGAATTCATATCAGTCCTACATTGAGCTGATTTTTTTGATAATATATTTTTCTCTTTTTTTACTGATTTTTTCGATAATATATTTTTCTCTTTTTTTCCAGGAAACCATATCAAACCATTGGGCTTGATATGGTTCCATATCAAGCCTTAAGGTGAGTCTGATATAGAACCATATCAGGCCCACATTGGACTGATTTTTTTCAATAATATTATAATATCTCTTGAGAAGCCGAAATAAGCAATAGAGGGCACCATTAGACTCCTTACAACCTCATAAATACATAGAACCTGAAATAGTTGCATTTAAGGTCTTTAGGTTATCAGTGGGTTTTGGGTTAATCAGTTGGTTTTGGGTTAATCAGTTGGTTTTGACCAAAACCCACTGATAACCTAAATAGGTTCAATTTGATTCATTTTAAATTGTGTAAATTTCTATAGTTGCAAGGAGTTTAATGGTGCCCTCCATTATTTATTTTGACTTCTCTAGAGGTGTTAAAATATTATCATAAAAATCAGCCCAATGGGGAAACAAATTAAACATGGACCTGATATGCTTCATACGTTGGGCCTAATACGAAGCATATCAGGTCCATATTGGGTTGATCTTTTGATAATATTTATATTTTTATTTATTTATTTTTGAGTAAGCAGCAAACTTTGACTGCTATTAAATATGGTTATTTGCATATATATGTTTTAATTCATATGTTTTTCAAAAATAATAATAATTAATAGTAGAGGGGAAAAAAGGATTGTAAAATAGGAAGAAGAAATCAAATTAAGCTAAACAAGAGAATGTGAATGTGAATTTTTCTCCTCCTTTCCCCTGCTTGCCAATTAAGATTCTTTCTGTTCTTCACTAAAAAAAAGAAACATTTGCTTGACTTGATCAAGCGAATGCGAATTTTTGTAGTCAATTTCGAAGAAAAGTATAAAATGAGGTGAAATTTACACCGACAATAAATCAATTTGCCGCCATATCCGCCATTAACAGAGCTGATAATTTTTTCTTTTTTGCATGGAATCATATCAAACTGTTGGGCCTGATATGGTTCCATATCACCATATTAGACCCAACGTGGGTTTGATATGAAGCATATCAGGCTCACATTCAATTTATTCCCCGATTGGGCTTATTTTTCTAATAATATTTTAACACCTCTAGATAGGATTGTAAATGAGTCGAGCCGAACTGAACTTTGGGGTATTTAAGCTTGTTTGATAAGGTAAGCGAGCCAAGCCGAGCCGAGCTTAAAATGAACCAAGCCTTTAAAATGATTGTTCAAGCTTGGCTTGGTTTATTTTTTATGAGATCTTGTTTGAAGCTTAGCTTGAGCTTGGTTCGTTTAGATGTTATCGAGCTCTCAATTCAAGCTTGGCTTGAGCTTAGTTCAAGCTTAGTTTAAGCTTGGTTCGTTTAGATGTTATCGAACTTTCAATTCAAGCTTATTTGATTGTTTGGAACTTTTATTTGTTTGATTAGTTATTGAGCTTGATAATTCAAACTTATTTGTTTATTTTATTATGTTTATTTAGTATGTTGATAAGAATTTTATTAATAAATATGGTTCACGAACGCTGTTCACGGACGCTGTTCACAAACAATAACGAGTTGAACACATATGTATTCAAGCTTAGCTTGTTTATTTAGTTTAACGAGCTGTTTAAGCTTGTTTATTTAATTGATCTTGTGTATATTGAACGAACATAAACAAACTCTTACCAAACTAAACACCAAGTTTGTTCATGAACGTTTGATTCATTTACAACCCTACCTCTAGAGAAGTCAAAATAAGTAATAGAGAGCATCGGTGGACTCCTTGCAACCTTAGAAATTCATAAGATCTGAAATGGATCCAATCGAACATGTTTAGGTCAATCAGTGGGTTTCAATCAAAACCCACTGATCGACTTAGAGACCTCAGATTGCAACCATTTCAGGTCCTGTGGATTTCTAAGGTTGCAAGGAGTCTAATGATGTCCTCTATTGCTTATTTAGGCTTCTCTAGAGGTATTATAATATTCTAAAAAAAATCAATCCAGCATGGACCTGATATGGATTCATATCAGGCCCACTTTGGGCCTGATATGGTTCTTTATCAGGCCCACATTGGGCCTGATATGAAATCATATCAGGCCTAATGGTGTGATATGGTTTCATACAAAGAAAAATGAAAAAAAAAAAACGGAGAGGAAATAAAAAAGAATTTGCATGAATATGAGAGAGAAAAGAGAAAGAGAAAAATAAAAATAAAAGAGGGAGACAAAATGTTAGCGGTTAATGTTGGAAGGATGAGTAGAATAGGAAGATCACATATTTAATTACGTCTTTTGGTAAATATTAAAGTAGTATACATGTTTTGGTCAATTAGAAAATCTATGTGCGTCATTTGGTAAAAATCTAAAATCTTTAGGACGAATTCATTTTTGACCACTTGCTTCACCGTGGGAAAATGAAAATCCTTAAGATTCAAGCTTGGACCGGGAAAACCCCTCACTTGATGTAGAACCGATCTGTAGAGCTCCTCCGGATTGCTCACGCTCGTGTGGTAATACAAACAATAGAAAGTGATCCTTGTCATGGTATCCCTCGCTGTGAACTTTAAGCTCGCCATCGTAAACCCGCCCTTCCCTTGTGACCGGAACGGCAACTTCTTCGTCGCATTGCCGTCGTAGGCTTACACCAGCATCGACCCCGTGTTAGTGCTGGTACCCATTCTTGGCGTCTCCCACAGCGAAGCTGAGGTTGTAGGTAAAAGACAATAAGACCTAATTAAATATTAAGACATAATAATTTTTATATTAATCGGTGTTTAATTGACCGAGTACACATAAACATCTATAAATTGTATTGTTTATGGATGCATCAATAACAAGATATATCATTGCTCTATTCTTTGTTGCCTTATTCCCATTCCTTCTATTATGGTATCAGAGCCTTTTGTCTTCTTTTTCACCACAGCCACCTCTTCTTTGCTACCCTGAACCAAAGGGCCTACTCCTCCATTCTTCCCGACGCGTGCGTGTCTTGCTGAGCTCCAAGCCTAGCTCTCGTCGCCTAGAGCTACCAGTAAGAAAGTCATTTTCGGACAACAACCTCACTTCTCCAACAGCCGCTCTCGAGTGGCCCGTCGTAGCCTTCCTCCACCGCACAACCATCTTTTTCTTCTTCCTTGTATAACGCCGACCATCCCCAACATGCAACCTTCTTCAACCTCTTGTTACTGGGATCTCTGCACCAATTTGTCACTACAATCGCCGCTCCTGATCATTGCTCCTGAAGAATCATTCTCTTTGAGTTGCCTGCTCTAGCGCCGGCGACATCCTCCCCACGACTCACCGACGAAGTCGCCACCGAGATCCACCTTGAACCTCTACTCTAGGCGTCGATCGTCATCATACCTTCCGAGTAGATCTCATATAGGATCACCTGAAGTTCCTAGACTTTATTGATCACCCTCTTGAAATCAACCATCTTATAGTTCAGGAATCGAGCTACAATGAATTTCTTGGCTGCTGCATCCTCCACCTTGTACTTCTTGTCCAAGGACTCACACAACTCCTTAGTCATTCGCATCATGTTAAACACAACGTACAACGAGTCGATATGGCTATTGAGGATGTAGTTTCAGCATAGGTACTCATTATGAGCCCAGACCTCCACCACACTGATGGTCTAACATCGGCATCCTCATCGTGCTCAGAAGGGTCCTTGGTTAAGAACCGAGCCAGATGGAGCGTGGTCAAGTAGAATAACATCTTCTATTGTAACCTCTTGAAGTTCAACCCAATAAACTTCTTTGACATTTCCCCTGATTGATTGAAAGATTTCCAATCAGAGCGGAGGAGGCCTTCACGCATTGAGCCTGTTGCATCTCAACCATTTCCGTGGTCATCTCACACAGAAACGAAATCTGTTTTAAGATTGTTGGACAATCTTGCCGGAGAGAAAGGGAAAGTAGTCCAAATGGAAATTATAAATCAAATCAGACGTATCTGTTGAGTTAATTAAGCTAATAATCTCAGGCTGTCAAACAGGGAAGGAAGAGCTACTTAGGATGGCTTAGTTGGTTGAAAACTGGGCTAGCTTATATGTCAGAGTGTAAACTCCCGACTGGAACGCCCAAATGCAGACGATCGACTACAAACTCCCAAGTGCTGACCTCGACTGAAGACCCCTGACTAGAGACTCTCGACTGGAGATTCTCGACCGGAGATTCTTTGTGAAGAGAGAGAAAGAGGAAAGAGAAAGTATAATGAGAAAAAATTAAATAAATATGTTAGGGATATTTTTGTCCAAAATAATTTAGATGATATATAAATTTTTGAATACGATGAAACCAAGGGAAAGGTGAGTTTCATCAATAGCCAAAAATTTAGATTTTATTCTCAAATCTTCATTCTCATTCCCATCTATCAAATATAAGAAAATGAAATGAGACCGATTCTCCATTCTCGTACCCACCAGGTATCAAACGCCACACGAATGATTCAGTTGCAGGAATGACGTTACTGATGCAGAATTCTGTCGGGGAGCAATAGAATTCATGTCAATAACCAGCAAAAGCTTCATCGGATCCTCCCTCGAAGCAATAGCAGATGCATTTACCAAGCTCGGCACTATTTATGGGTCCTCCTGCTCACTCAAATCCGTCGAAGCTCTCCAAAGCTCCATAAGTTACAATTTAACAGAGCAGCAGGTTGCTTTCTGTTATCTTTTAAGTTATGATTTCCCGTACTTTCTCAAAAATTATGATAAACAAAAGATTTTCATACGAGTTTTGTTCATATTTTATCGAAAACAATGAGAAATTAAGGGCATGTTTACTTGTAAGGAATACACCTGAGAGAAAGAGAGAGTTTTCATTTCAATCAGAAAAATACAGAAACTGTTATTGCAAACGTGGGAAAGTAACCAGGAAACAAACAAACCGAGCAAATTCAAACTACCGTAGAAAATCTCATCCTACGCATTATTATACTTTTTTTTTTTTTGTAAAATTTTACAATTTAGAAATTTTATTTTCGGTCGCATGACGCTGATAAATTTTGGCAACATCAGGCGGCATGCTGCCCTTTTTTGCGACGATCGTGACTGTTGAAGAGGCTAGTAAAACTCCCTTGGCTGACGTGGACTCATCATCCACCTTCCACAGACGCACCTCCCAAATCTGTTCGTGACATTACATCATAATCAATCACTGATAACAAACAGCAAGTCGAGAAAAAAGATATTTTTAGTAGATATTAATTTTGGAATGCTGGATAATTTAAATATATAATCACGTTTAGTAAAATTTTCTGGCATGCTATTTGTAAAAATTTAACAAAAATATTGTTTAGCAATTAATTAACAGAGGTACCTGAAGAAGGCTGCCGGTCTTCGCCGGCGTGGCCTCGGCAAGGACGCAGTCACCGGTGCGGGCGCTTCGGTGGTGGTTGATGGAGAGTTGAACGCCCACGTTGCGCCTGTCCTCTCCGGAGGCGAGCTGGGCCCCGATGCTCGCCAGCGCCTCCGCTATCAGCGCAGACACACCGCCGTGGAGCATCCCGTACGGCTGCCGGCAGATCACTCCGACCACTCATAACTTTCGCTCATCTAAAAATTCTCTCCACAACAATAACAGAGACTGCGCTAATATGATTGGTAAGTACCTGGCAACATATGTCGGAGACGGTGAGGCGGCCCGCGACGTAGTCGCCGGAGACGACGTCGAATCGGAAGCCCATTGCTTGGAGCGGCGCGTCGAGCGGCGGATCCTTGTCCGTCATCGTCGCCGAGTCCTCTGTTTCGGATTAACGAGTCTAGAGGAGAAGAGGGCACATGATGACTATTTACTAGTTGGGATGGGTGATATTGGGCTTTTGGGTTAATATTACCTAACTTAGTTAATTTATTTTTATTAGATACGGAATTCGGGGGTCGAATTTCAGCCATGGTCAGCTACAACTGTAACTTTCTAATTTATCCGATCATGATTTTCTTACCCCTAAGGAAAGGCAAGGCACTTCCTAAAAGGGAAGGTTGTGAGCGAGGAGGGATTTGAATTTTGAACCGTGACACCTGATTCATAGCCATGTGCTCTAATTCTCTGAGTATCTGTTCCAAGACCTACCCTAAAAAAGAAACCTTTCTTCGCCAAACCGATCCCTTCGAGTTTGACTTTGTCTGCTAGTTAATTTTTTTTTTAATTAGATATGAGCTCATGCGTCGAATCTCAGCCATGGACCTCGACGGAGTCCGCCGCATGACGTCGAAATAAATATTTTAAATTTTGCGTAAAATTCATGCATGGCTTATAATTATTTTTCTGCCGACGTTGATTTAAATATATTAGCCGACGGCGTTGATTTATTCACGGGGGCAATGCTCCTGAATACGACAAAAGCTTCATAAGGAATAATCCCTCTAATAGATGGAACAAACCCAACGTCGTTGATTATTCACAAAATTAGGATCTTCTTCACAAGATGTTAAAGATTACATTAGCAACTCATAGGAATAAGAAGGTGGTAGTTATCAGAGGTAATCAAAATATGATACAAGTTCAACCATATAGAAGAACATGTTGATTCTGTGTCATGGCACTATGCCTGGTGCTACCGAGATTAAACTACAAAATCTGAGAAGAAATGTTGATTCTAAAGCTGCCGCAACTTCATGAAGGCGTTGCAACTTAGAGGATGCAGTTTCAGTTGTAACTGAGCTCGGCAGGGCTGCTTTTCCATGACTAGCCTTTAACTGCCTGCCTGAGAAAAAAAGAAACAATGAATGAATATACTTAAGCAGTATTGAACCAGAGTGAGCTTAGCCTACTGGATCAAACCATCGGTGAACTTTTTTGCATCGTTGCGGCCCATTCATGCCATCCTCATCTCATGTTACAGCATTGAGGCTTTCCTGCTTGCAATTTATCCCACATGCAGGTCATTTGTCTTGGGGACTGGTAATGTGCAGTGTAGTAGCCATCTATGCATCCAAACTGGCAAAACTTGAGACTATGAATGTATTCGACTGTTCGGGATTTATTAAACTGCTCAACCCACATGCCCATGCTCACATCTTCCATTTTGAACAACTGCATCGAATTAGAAAACTACACATCATATCAGGGTTTTCATATAAATGAGAAAGCAAAATATCTTCAAAGCAAGAACATAACAGAAGTAACCTTTCTAGTTAACAAAGGATCAATAAGAAATATAAATGTTACCCTTAATTTATGTTTCTCAAAATCAGATATTATAAAACGAGCGATGTCGGACGATACAACATATCCAGGACCATTAGCGTATGGTGGATAATCCTCTTCAGGCCATTCCTGCATTGCAAGGACCATACTCAGAAAAGTGTCTTCATGTAATATTAGCATTTCCCGTGTAAGAGGAACAAGAACTTTATGTAATCATTAGCATTCTACGTAGCTAAAAACAGATTGGGCTGTGTAAGATTATCAGTTTGAAAAATGGATCACATCATAAAGTCAACTAGAGATGCATATCATAGTACAAATACATATGTATCATATCAATAACGAAATCGAGTGTTAATTGCAATAGTATGTGATACTGCTCCCAATAGTAACCATAAAGAAAGATTAGCACACTGATATACTAAAAACTTAGTCTACCAGCTCTGAATTGGACCTGAATAGTTTTCTAGGCACTTCTCATCTTTACCATTATCAAGAAAGATGAGCACACTAACACACTACAAATTAGTCTGGCGGCTCTGAATTAGACCAGAAGTATTTTTTAGGCACTTCCCACCTGTACTAAACCCCGTTTGGAAAGTTTTTAAGCAATGGAATTGAATTGAATTCCATCAGAAATTGAATTCAATTCCTTGATTTGGAATGAGTTAGTAAATAACATAATTGAATTGAATTCCTTGATTTAGAATCTATCCGAATTCAATTCAATTCTTATATTTTTACCATTTTATCCTTTATCAAAGAAAAGAAACACATGGAAGAGGGCTATTTTAGTCATTTTAACTTCCTGGATGAATGGAATTGAATTCCCATCACAAATCAGACATCTTTAGGTCTGATTTGTTTTGAGGGAATGGAATTGAATTGAATTCCAATTTCATACCAATTCTATCTAAAAAATGCATTCCAAAGGATGGAATTGAATTCCAATTCTCGAAGGAATTCAATTCCACCCTTTCCAAACAGGGTATGTTTTTTACTCAAACCACATAAACAAAACATATACTTTAAAAATCAGTTACCTCTAATATAGCTTTTATAATCAAGACATCATTATTGGTGGCAAGCGAATGTGCATATATATTATTAGACATCAATTACAAATAAACTTCTGCTATAGTTTTCTTCTACCACCATCTCCGGTTTTATATTAACTTTGAATTTCCCTTGTGCACTAAAACAATACAAAAACTGAAACATGACTGTGATTTGAATTTACCTCATATGTGACCGCCCATTTCCCTTCTCGTAGCGGCTTGTGGTGGTAGTTTATGTTACCAATATACAGACTTTTCTCAATGGGAACTGTCTTGACTTTGTTCATCACCGAATCAATTCTAACAAAGGTATCATCATCACATTTCATTATATAGCGAGCAGAAACAATGCGAACCTATTGGAGAAAGGCAGAGAGAACACCCAAAAAGACATTGGTAATTAAATTAGTATCGAAAGTGGAGCAACGAATCCATAATAGGAACAACTATAGTCAATACAAACCCCATATTCACATATGGCAACAGTCTTGAGAACGACAAGATCATAGCTATCTAGAAAAGGCACGATTACAATGTCACCGAAGAACTCAGCCTCTTTCTTCAATTCAAAATTCACTTCCTTCCTTCCATGCTGTTTGACCAAAGTCTTTAAGTTAGTACAAATCTAAAAGGAAAAGGATGGGAACTGAAAGGAATACTAGCTTGAGGATTTACCAGAGCAACAAAAAACCGAGCCACCATTTTAGAAGACTTACTAACTGCACGCATCCATGATTTCCTGACAGCCATCCGCTCTGCAAAATGATTGCCAGCAGAAAGTATGCCAATGAATAGTTCAACAGGTCCATCCGGAAGTGGTGGCGCTTGCCATTCAGATGACATTTCTAGGTTCTTCTGTGGAGCAAAGCTAGGATGAGATGTTGGCAATGAGCCAGCAAAAATGTTATGCACATGGAGATCGCCATTCATTGACAGACCAGTTGCATCCTCAAGAACATAAGCCTACAGAGGACATGAACGCCATGGTTTGTTAACTCTCCATTACAATATCAAGTGCAAACCAAATTCAATTTACGGAATTTGCATTTGAAACTTACAGTGCGATACGGGAAAGACGTCACATGTCTACCGTCAACGTTGACATGATAACCTTCCAACCCAGCACTGAGAGTGAGAACAAACAACTTGTCTTCTACAAATGGATATGGCCAGTCCATAGATATCTTTTTTGTGCGACCAATTAATCTGTTTAACCACCATGTTGCTGTTGACTCTTCCATCCGGTTGTCATCATCACGTATCCACTTTTCACACTTCACGAGCCCATCAACTGTGAGCAAACAAGAGAGTCAATGAAAACCATTATATAAACCAAAGCAATCACAGCTTGGGGTAAAATAAGAGAAATGTGCGTTGGAAGAATCCAATGCTGATGGGAAAAGAGGCCCTTTCTCATTGACAGTATTGAATTCCAAAGGAAGCTTTTAAAAAAAAACAAAATAATGAAAAAAAGAGGCAGGATACAGAATTGAACATTCAATGTCAGATCTCCGAAGAATAAAACGAACCAGAAATAAGAAAAAAATGAAGTATGTTTTCAGCAATACAATAATGGTGTTTCAGGTCTAGAAGGACGTTTGATAGCACGGCGCAATTTAAAGTTGAATAATATGTAGTAGATCATCAGAAGCATATTCAAAATGGCCTACCAGTTTCATCATTGAACAAGGATTTCCATCCCTCGCACCGTTGCGCAGATCCCCACTGCATTCGGTAGCAAGTATTCTGCTCAATAACTGGCTTTCCGCTCCAATCGCCCTTCAGCCGAGGATTGAAATGGAGGATCCTAGGCGGATCCTCGCCATCCACCGTCTTGAGCCCCTGCAACTCCATCATGAACTGAGACACCATGACCTGCTTCTCCCCTTCGTTCAAAATCGCAATTTTAGGGTCGTACTCCGCGTGGGCTTGGTACGGCTTCCCAACGAGGGTGATGTGAGAACCCAACGTCAACCCACAGGGGAGCACCATCACCTTCCCCCGTTGAAGAAACTCTTCCCCCGAGAGTATTATCGAGTGCGGGCACTTCTCCTGCGTTCGATTCTCCTTGGCGGCCAAAGATCCCACCAAAGGCACCGCTTTAAGCTCCTCGAGCAGCTTCTGCCCAACCTCCCACGCGTCCCTCGCGGCCTTGTGAAGCCCAGAGAATGGCCCTCTTCCAACGGCGGAACTGTCGAAGAGGAAATCGAGCCCCGAGACCGACATCGACCTCCTCCGCTCCGACGGAAGGCGGATACCAGCAGGCCCCCCGGCGGAGCCACCCAGACGGCGGGTTCCGTGCGAAGGACGAAACGGCGCGGCACGGTCCTCGGCGCCGAGGTTGAGCGCGATGCTCAGTCCGTCTCCACCGAGGATCCCAGCGGCAGCATACCCAGCGGAAGAGAGAGCGGGGGGAATCCCGCGGGAGAGGAAAGGAAGCTCGAAGACGAAAACAACTGCGACATAAAGTAGGAACGCGACGAGCATGGCCTGCAGCGACCGCTTGCGGCCGAGGGATAGCGCCGCTTCCACCTTGGGCGACCTCCTCATCCTAACACCACAGCCGGCCCACCGGTTGCCGCCGACCCCCTGGATCAGGAACCTACAGCGGAAACGAAAGCCACCCCCGGATTCCCGATCGCTTGCGCCGATCGCGGTTAGCGCAAGAACTGATCGGAGACGAGGCGGAGGAGGAGAACGTGCGGAGCGAAAAGGACGCTCCGCTCTTTTGGAGGTCGGTCGAAGCGATGCGTTTTTATCCCATTTATTTCATTCGTTTTATTATTATTATTATTATTATTATTATTATTATTATTATTATTATTATTATTATTATTATTATTATTATTATT
>JBAMIE010195890.1:0-11530 GCA_037177295.1 Kaempferia parviflora | reverse complement strand
ATAGACAGATACAATCACATTGAAATTGATTTTCTACTTTGTTACATCATAATCCATCAAAAGTGATAAATTTATATCACTATCATGTTAATTTATTCTATAGTATTATTGATATGCAACTTTAAGAGTTAAATAATCATTTTTTAAGAAGCATGTACAAAGCAACTCCTTTGTGTAGCTTATTTGACTCACAACATTTATTTGTAGCTTTGACAAGAAAAAATTCATGTAACTAGCTAAGTTTTATTTCTCAAGATTTAATATCATCATATTTAATGATCAACTTGAAATAATTGTAAAGTAATTATTTTACGATGCTTTATGATTATAAGATTTTATAATTTTTATTTTATTAATTATATTATATTGTCGCCTATAAGAATTAGAGTTGTTTAACTGGCTGACCCGTGATGGGTCAATCATTTGCCGAGGTAGGGCTCGCGGGGCGGGTGGATTCATCATTTTGGCGGGTTGTAAAATCTCCAACCCAACTCAAGGCGGGTTACGTTGCAAGCCTTGAGGTTGTGGGTTAGACGGGCTAACACACGAGTCATCAAAAAATTAAAAAAATAATAAAAAGGTTTCATATATTACAGATTTTAGTATTAAAAGGTTTACTTCAATAGCATCAATTTACATCTAAGCATGTTTTTCACAAGATAGTCTTAATCAAATAACATGCATTTTAAATATAAAGGGCTCTCATGTTTGATGAAAAATACTACTTTTATTTTAAAATCGTAATAAAGAAAGATAATAAACTGACATAAAATTTTACTTGTATATCTTTCTCAATTTGCGGGTCTGCCCAAGCCCACCTAGTTTCGACCCACAAGGGTCGCGAGCCTAAAAGCGTTGGCCCGCCTGGATCCACCTTAAAATAATTTGATAAAGTTTCAACTCAATCCGTTTAAATTATTTGGCCGGGCGGGCCAATCCAACATACTTAACTCAAATTGACAGCTAATAATTGTGCGAATGAACAGAATTGATTGGAATAATATAAAAATATTGATATTTAAGTTCGAGTTTAGAAAATATAGGTGATATTCAAATTCTATTTGAAGCTCAAAAATATAAATAATATTTGGTCGATGTCGGTTCGAAAAAAAATTCTCATTCAGATTGACTTATTCGAACCTTGATTCGAGCAAATTGAACTATAGTTTAAAATAATTTAAATTCGATTCTGCTCAAATTATTTAGACCTTAATTTAAGCATTTTTAAATTAAAATTGTATAAAAATAATTAAAGTTCAGTTAAGTTCTAGCTCACGAGCGGTTTGTGAACAATCGAATAAAATATTATATGTTCAAATTCAGTTAAAAAAATTATCAAACATCAAGTTCAGCTCGAATACGACTTAAATATTTTTTGAACCGGTTAAAAAAAAAACTCATAAACATGTTCAATTTATTTGCACTCTAGACTCTAGTTGCCTAAAAAACAGATCCTAGCTCCGTCCGGGTGAATTAAAAACAAAATGGGGGCGTGGGATTAAAGTTTATATATTGAGTAGTCTGGGGATTTACATGTAATGCGGCATATATTGTTCCCCATCACGATCAGTTTTAGGCCATCTCAAAGCTCGAGATAAGGAGGAAATTGACAACGGTTAGAACTTGCAGGGGTACCCCGAAACCAAAAGCAGAATCTGGGGTAAAATGTAAATTTGCGGCACGAGGAAAACGCGCCCCGGCATTAATAGAGGATTGGAAATTAAGCCGAAGGACGACGCGTTTACGTGTCCTTTCATTTTATTTTATCTTTTGTTCTACAATAAATCTTGTCAGAAGACTTGTATCTTTCGTTGGCCAAGTCTCCTTTTAAAATCTAGCTCATCAAATTTTTAATACGAGTTAAGGAATTCTAATAAATAATTTATAACTAATTGTACATAGCAAGTGGGAAAATGATATTAAAAAAGTAGTAGTTGGTCTCTGTCTTTCGTAAAGTTCAAAGGCAGAGGCACTTGATGGTTCCGTCCTTTTCATTTCTCACTCAATGGCGATTGGCGTGCTTAATGGGAACGATGCGGTCCTCCTTTCTCTGCGTCCCCATCAAATAAATTACGGAGAAATTACAGAGAAACCAAGTCCTTCATAATTATAATTGATTACAGGATATTTCTACGTATAGTAGTAGTTTTTCATTAAAAAGTTGTATTTTTTTCACGAGTTCAGATTCTCTGATCCATTTTTCTGTGATCCTTTCCTGATCTATATCACGAGCACCGTTGGATCAGATCAGGAGGAACCAATATATGAATCTATGATCTGATCCAACAATCCTTGTGATATGAACCAGAAAGGGATCATAGAAAAATAGACCAGAAGATCCCAACTGCTATTTTTTCCACCTTCTAAGATTTACTTATCGGTCTAAAACGAGGGCAGATCCTCTAATCCACTTTTATGTAGTCCCTTCCTGATCCACATCAGGAGGACCATTGGATCATATCAAGAGAGACTAATATATAAATTCATGATCTGATGCAATGATTAATATGCACTGGATCAGGGATGGTCCAAGAATTTATGGACCAGATTCGAGAGTTCAAAAACTGACCGATTAATTATTATAGTATAAAATATAGATAAAGTTTTGCAGAACCAGACCGGGTTAATTTTCCAGTGACTCGATTATTCCGGTCGAGTCATGTTTCTGCTTTGAAACAGTCAAGCTCTTCTCACGACGCGCTATTCCTTCTCCCTCCTCTCTATAAATTCCTTCCCCTGAACATCGATTCCTCCACGCCGGTGATGGGGAGCGGAGAAGGAGTCGAGCACGGGACCCCTCTAATGGCGGAGCTGGCTCGGGCTTTGCAGCTCGTCAGGGAGCTGGAGTCCCACTTGGCTCATCCTGCCACGGCCGACTCCTGCAAATCTTTAGCCCCCGAGATTCTGTATTCCATTCAGAAATCAATCCTGATGGTTCAGTCGAGCAGTCTCGACGGCGAAGGAGCACCGCCGTCGACTACCGTCGACAGCCCCTGTTGCGAGAACCCGGGTCCGCCGTCAGAGGAACACGACTGCAAGCAGATGAAGAAGAAGAATAGGTGGGAGAGCTTTAGTCCGAACCTGCAGGGATTTCAAGATACGCCTCCTCGTTAATTAAAGCTCACGTCTTTGGCTTCGATCTTTGCAGGAAGACACTCCATAAATGGACAACACAAGTGAGGCTCATCCCCGGCGGCGCCGGAGGAGGAGTCGAAGGCCCCGTTGACGACGGCTACAGCTGGCGAAAGTACGGGCAGAAAGATATCCTCGGGGCCAAACACCCAAGGTCATCTAATTTCTGTACGAAAGCAATTCGATTTCCTGCAATTTTCTCCATTGTTGACTCATTTGGATTTCGCCCGATCTCTGCAGAGCCTACTACAGATGCACGCATCGAAACACACAGGCTTGTCCTGCGGTGAAGCAAGTGCAGCGATCGGATGAGGATCCCCTGCTGTTTAACATCACCTACAGGGGGATTCACTCCTGCCTACGAAGGCCACGCACAGATTCAGCATCAGCATCTGAAGAGCAACAGAACCAGTGCAAGAATGTAAAAACTGAAAGATTGGACTCGGAGGAAGCTCAGGAGCAGGCTTCTCTATCCATGGCATCAATGGCTGCGTGGGGAGAAATGCCGCCGGAGATCTTTTCCCTGCTCTCCGTCAACGATGACGTCTTAATTGGCAGTTCTACTCTTCTATCTCCGGTTACATTGGATTCCACTTACTTCTTGATGTCTCCATATCCAATTAATGAGGAGACTTCTGATTCTGACCTCGGAGAGAAAATATCAAGAGCAAATTCAGCAAGCAACTCATCTCTTGTGCACATGGATGTCACGCTTGATGAACTCAACTTGGATCAGAGCTTCCAGTTCGATGCCTCCCGCTTCTTCTCATGAGTGTGCGGAAGAATTTTGTGGCAGCAAATGCTTTTATCATAGGATTTAGCAGAACCACAGCAACTGGCTGTTCTTTTGTCTCTAGCTAAAAAAAATGTATAGAAGTATTGTAGTTTTTGTTAGATGAGATAAAGTAATAATATTTAACCTTCCCTGTTAACTTACATTGGGTTGGTGAGCATGGATTCTTCCTGACGAGAAATAAGAAGTGGATTTGTGGAAGTTACTCTCTGCTGGCACATGATCAGTCAATGATCCACAGTTATTCTGACAATAAAGTTACAAACAGTAGTTAAAAAAGAAAAACAAAGGCAAGAGAGGTAGCAAAGAAGAAAACATCATGATAGAACAATCTATTATCTCCTAAAATTTGGACAAAAGATAAAGTGTGTACTGATCATGATGCTTTTGTTGCTCCATGTACACAAAGCAAAATGAGTAGAACAATGATCGTCTCGTTTATTATATAACAATCATCAACATATCAAGTTCACAAACAAATACACCCGATCTGAAATCGTCTTTATTCCATTTTATTGTTTTCATTCTAAAGCACCGAGACACACATTAATAAGACCATGGGGTCTCCCCTAATCCAACAGACTATTTTACATGAATGCCTTGTGTTAAAGGCATGAACCCAATAGTTGATTTACAAAGAAGACCTTAGTTCTACCTCTCGCATAAGAATTGCTATCAACAACTCATTCCAGGTATCAATTGGCCCGGGCAAGCACCAATGCAGACAGTCCTCCTGTGGTTTCTTAGTTACATCAGGGTGGTATTTTCTGTAGGGGCCTGGATGCCCATCAGGCCTCAGAAGTGAAAGATGGTAAATATCAAGAAGGCTCAGATTCAAGCCATTTACCAATCCTTCCTGAAACTCCTGCAATTCCACGTTTCTCATTATTGCATCCACAGGATCAGCATTGTACTCACCTTCATTGAATGGTTTTGTTCTGTTGCAAATCCCACCATTGTACCATTGCCCATACTCAAAGTGGCTAGGGGTCCAAGTCCTCAGAACCACAAGCGGCTTGTGATCGGCAGCGCTTAGGAAGCGGAAAATCAATCGAAGGACTCTGCGGTAAGAGTAGTCCACGCCAAGTTCCTTTAATCCCTTGCCTGGGCAGTAGTGGCAGCCAACAATGGTATTATTCTCCCAGAATGTGGTTTCTTTGAGGAACCATTGTCCACCAGACAGCATTATGTAGTCGTAATTTTGGTATTGGCTGGTCCACACTGGGTCTAGAACATCAAGATAAATCTGTAGATCTTTCTTGGACTTTGCTTCTGTGGAGTTCACCAAAAAAGGAGCCCAAATGAGTCCCAGTGTGATGTTGTGCGAGGGTAAGTACCATGTTTTGGATTGATATGCTTCATCGTGATAGACTAGTACTGCTTCTTCAACCTGATGAAAAGACAGAGATTCAAGAAGACAAATCATGGACAGAAAGTAGCAAGAGGACAAATCATGGACAGAGAGTAGGTTTCAAAAAAAAAAGTTTAAATAAAGCATAGAAGACTGATGTTGGGGTAATTGTCTTCCAATCAAAAGCTATAATGTTCAACATAAGGTTCCCAGCTAAATCGTTTCCCAAATGCCATTTCCATAACTCAAATTTGCCATTTGAAAAGTTGTTTTATGAAATGAAAGCTTGCTTAATTAATTTCTATAAGAATTCTATGGAATGATGCTCAAGATCATACAAGAAAGAAGAGAAAAATTAAACAAGGAAAACAATAGGTAGCACCGGATTGGAGCATGTCCAGAGAGCACCTTTGAGAGAATACAAAGAAATGATTCCATCTGGTTACGGAGAATAGAATCGCCAATAAATGCTATGGATTTTCCTCTCATGCTATTAGAGAACTTCCTTGTGTCTGTGGGAGGAATTTTGCAACCATATGGTTTCCATCTCCAGGAAAGGTAGTCAGTATCTAATCGGCCATTTGTCAAACAATCTTGAGGCGAAGATATAAACTTGCAGCTTGAATTTGAATAAGCAGGGGAAGAATCTTTTTTCCATTCTCCAGAGAAAAGATCGCATCCTTTTGCATCATCTGATGTTCAACATTGGATGAATTTCAGGGGTGATAATAATAAAAAATGGATTCAGATAAAAATTTATCATGAAAAAAATAATCAATCAAGCAATACATGAATCTATGAGCTGCTGGTTTGCACTCACTCATGGATTCCTTTTAGTACATCTAATACAAGCATTAGAACATAAATTGGCTGATAATTAATCATACATAAGTGCTAAGAGAGCAGTGACCTACAATGAAACAATTGTCAGCTGTGAGCCTTCGACTACCTTTTCTTGAGAATAATTAATCATCACGAGAACTTTTAGAAACTTGCTTTCATGACAGAAAAATGATCAAGCCCAGAAAAGTACAAATGCAATGTTTCTGAGGGTAAAAAATGGCCCACAATTCACACGAATTTTGAGAGAGAAAGACTCATCAAGAAACAAGTTGGTGAAGTTTAATCTGAATAATTTATATCACCAAAGCCAACAATATCCAAATACTTCAGCACAGTTTCAGTAAACAACTGGAGACACATAATAACCAGGTATTGTGGAAGCCAGGAAAGGATCAATTGGAAGAGAAAGGGAATTAGCCAATCAGCAATAAGGCCATGTTTTTTTTTTTTTTTCCATCATTAATGGGAGAACCCTAACCCACTCCGACAGTCCTCACTTTCTGTCGACAGAAGCTATTAAGAAAATGCTTTATACCAAACGAAAAATCGATTATGCAGATGATAAACAAGCACTACCCCCACCGTAGTTCAGAGTAAGTTCTCAAATCTCACTGTAAAAATTCCACCTTTCTTAATAACGCAAACAACCATGGCGGCAATCAAAATATACGGATAAGCAAATAAAATTACCCTAATATCTCCCTACAATAACTTCAACTATCAAAATCTCACCTCCTGCAGGAGCGGGACTGGCGTCGGTCGCGCAAGGGAAGAGAAGCTGAAATGCGAGAACCAAGAGGAAGGCGGATCCCAAGATCCCGAGGAGGAAACCGTAGAAGCTCTTGCGGCGCGCCGTACCTTGATCTTCTTGGGGCATCCCTTGCTTGCCTTCCGCCATGGCGCTGTGAAGAAGGCACAAGATCCACCAGTTCTGGGATTGCCTGATCGGGTCGGTGCTCTGTCATTTTTAAGTACGAATTTGAAAACGACTCTGTTCGAGTTTATTAAGAAAAAAAAATTAAATGAGCATCTGAAATTAAATAAGACTGTTTATCTTCATTTTTTTAAAATAAAAAAATCCTTTTTAATACGAGCCATTCATCTTATTTTTTATTTTAAAAATAATTTTTTTTAAGACAGTTATAATTAAAATCTATTTTTTTAAAAAATAATTATCATGTGTATTATTTTTTTTAACTGCTATAGTCAACTAAATAAAGATATATATTAAATTAAACAAAGATAACTCCTTATAACTAAGATCTAATATAACTAAATGAAAAGATTTATTATTATTATTAAATAAAAATATTTGCATTTGATGCGATAAGGCAGGAAGGCCTCACAAAGTCTAAGCATCAGTACAACAATCAGGGTGGACTAGTGGGACCATCCGTTCTAAGGGCTCCGCCGACAGATAATGCATCGATATGCAAGCTAAGAGATGGAACCCCCATTATAAATAAGAGTCTTTGGTTCCCGACGCAGGTACACGCACATTTGCACTGTTCATCTACAGTTCTCATTCTCCTCGAGATAACCCCACTAACTTGAGCGTCGAAGTAGCAGAGCCGGGGATCCCTTCCCTGGCTCGGTCTCTAATGGTCCTTTAGAGTTTGTGCGATTGAGTGCAGGAGCTGACAGAATAAGACGCCACCCGTTCGGATGGTCTCCACTTGGTCAACTTGTTAGTCACCGTATGATTCAGCACCAGCCGTCCGATTTCGGACCAGATCAGCACTCCAAATGAATTTCTTTTATCAAAATAAAAAACCAATTTCTACTGATAAATTGTAAAGACCAGCCTTGCATCACAAATTGTTCTCCAACTTTCAACTAAAATCATTTTCTATCACAATGATGCTCGAAATGACACTGCCGTTGGCAAAGAACATAAATCACAATCAGTTGCAACTTGATACCACCACCACAACTCTCACAATTAAGCATTTCGGTTCAGACAAGATCAATTATAACCAAGAATGCAATTGCTGCTCACATACAAAATGATGGACAACAACAAATGAAGTTAGTGAATGTGCAATGTGTTGTGTTTCATCATCAATGTGTTTTCTTATGTTAGCTCAGAATCTGAGACATGCCCCGACCTCCTCCTCGCTGGACTCATCAGCACCTGCTGAAACCTGTTTCGATTGTTCACACTGAAGCTGCGTCCAGATAACTGTGGTGGTTTGATCACTGTTGTTGTGTTCTTCTTCTGCCCTGGAGACACAAGTCCTACCATAAAGGTAAAAGTTAGTTTGCTTGAAGATTATGATTCATGACTAATGTGTAGTATGATCAAAGAAAAATAAGGAGATCATTAACAATTTATTCTCATTGGAAGCTGATAATAGCAATACATGCGTAGATTTGAGTAGAGTGATTTCAAGTATTGTATATCTGAAACTCATTAAGAGGAACTTATGATTTGGTTAGGTAATTGCATGTATCTAAATCTTCAAAAAGGATCATTGCAAAACTAAAATATTGATTTCTTTTGTTTTGTTGTTTGATTAATTTCTTAAGCAGTAGAGATGCTCTTTCTTCGTAATAGAAAAGCTCTTATAAGTTATGGTAGCTACAATGAAATATGACAATGCAGCTGGAGAGTAATAGCTATTCAGATAACAGTAGTTTATTTTAGAAAAGGTGATTTCAAGTTTAAAATTTTGATCAAGTTCACCAAGAAAGAAGTTACTATTTGCGCATCTTGTACACTTCTACATATAATTCAGAAGAGAATTCTGACTCGGCGATGATATTACTATAGAAGTCTCTTAGAAGAGGATTTCTTATAGCCCTTTGAATTTGTTCTTGCTGATCTGAGTAGTTCATCAATGCATTAAACAGCTCTATAAAGCCATAAAAAATGTCTTAGTAACTGTTTCTCGAGACGATCATAACTAAAATCCTATAAAAGCTTAGTCCCAGGTAATCTGTTCATAGCAGCTGAAGCAAAATTTATAAAGAAAAAAAAAAGTAAACTAAAAGCATGCAGATGAGCATAATAACAGCAAGATGTGAAGAACATACTGAACAATTGCTGCTTCAACTTTCCCTGAATTTTCTTTGCTGATGATTTCATGCTTGTATCCTGGTTAACTTGTGGCGACAATAACAGATCATCAGTTAGAATCCCAGTACTTTGTTTCTCCTCTCCCCAAACTGATGTTTCATCCCCTTCAATATCCCAGCTCGTGCCCTTCACATTGGCACTTGTCTTCTCCCTTTCCAAAACCCTGTAAGCAAACATTTGAAATGGAACTTCTGATGCCCCGAGCACATCTTTCTGTACCCAACTGGTGAAGCTCTTGCACATGCTACTCTCCAGCTCGAAGTAGTCCACTAGTGGCTGAATGTGCTCTGAATTCATAACCAAAAATCTCTTGGTGTACCGAAGTAGTCTGCAAATGGTGGAGAAGCTGGGCCTTTGCATTGGGTCAGAATGCCAACATTTTTTAGTCAAGTTTGTCAAGTATTTAGGAGATTGAGATGGAAACAATGGCCTCACACCCACCCTTATATTCTTGCTCGTGTTGTCTTTTAGGCGATGTTCATCCTCAAAGGGCACTTTTCCTGTTAGAAGTTGGAAACAAATCATTCCAAAGCTATAAATATCTGCCTTCTCTGAGCATCTTAAGCTACCATTGATACAACTATTACTATTATTTGTACTCCCATCCTGTGCTTGTTCTTGCTCTTTTAGAACCTCAGGAGCATACCATATACATGGATCTGTTTCACCCTCTTCACTTGTTGAACTCTTCGAATTCTTGGTCGACCACTTAGCGAAGCCAGCAACTTTCACATGCAAATAGCCATCAGGTGAGCAACTCCTCTCCTTAATAAGGATGTTGGAAGGGTTCAAGTCTCCATGGAACAATTTCTTGGAGTGTAGATACTCCATTCCTCTGGCAATCTGAAGCATAGTGTCCACTGCCACAAGCAAAGGAAAGGAGGCTTTGTTCTTGGTAGAGTACAAATTCTTGGTGTAGCTTGAGAGGTCCATGCTCATCCATTCCATCACCAAGAACCACTCTTTCTTCTCTTGGTCTGCAAGCACGTACATGTAATGTGACACATTTGGATGGACCATGGATGCGAGAGTTGAGATCTCATTTGCTATGGATGCCTCATCAATTGTTCTTCCAATGAGATGCTCGACGAGGAAGCTTTCACCCATCCACTGGACTTCCATGAAGTTGCTGCTGCTTTTACAAACTTGGTAACCTGGAGATTGAACAAGAACTGAGCTGGGAAAAAGTTGGGACTTGGGGCTAATAAGGAGCTCACGGAGGCTCTTCTCATGGTCTGTCATTGGATCCAAAGGTGAGATCTTTCTGTTATTTAAGATTTGTGAGAGAATCCAATGATCTTCCCTGGAAGCCGAGTCCAATCTGGTGCAGAAATCCTTCGAGGCCAAGTACAATTCCCCGAGCTTGTGCTGGAACAGCCTGGGTTCCATCCACTCCTTCTCGTACTTCTTGGAAACCAAAACCCTATTTTTGCGAGTGGCCTCATCGTCGAAGCCAGCGGCACCCTCGGCGATGGCCTCGATGGCCTCGAGCACAACGGGGAGGCACCAGAGCAGGTTGTGGAGGTGGAACTCGACGCAGTCGGCTTCGCGGCTGAGGGCGAGGGCTTTGCCCCACCATATTGGCTTGGGCTCCAAGCACCGCCGCACGTAGCGCTCGCCCTCGAGGCAGATGAGGTGGAGCTCGGCGAGCGGGTGTTCGAGCGGTCGCCAACGAAGGGTGTGCTTAGGGTCGAAGGTCAAGTGGGTGCGGAGGGCGTCGGCGACGGTGTGGAAGGCGAGGTCGAAGGCGTCGACCAGCAGGCGGCATTGCCGGGGATTGACGTCGATGGCGTCCTGCAAGACCATCAGCGCGCGCAGGCTGCCGAGAACTTCCCCAATCTGCCGGAATTGTTCCATCGCCGACGAGAAGAGTATCTAAAAATCCAATTTTTTTTCCCTTCAAAAAATCATCCATGGAGAGAATTGAATAATAAAAATTCGATCTTTAAAATCATTCAAACATTTAACAAAAAGAATCAAAAGAAAGAAAAAACAACAACAACATCGCATTGCATGAAGCGCCGAATAAACTACGAAGAATGGCTAGGGGATTGACGCACAGATTCTTAATCAAATTTGACTGAATAGGGTATTGACGTACGTGGGATTGACTAAGCGTGCATGAGGATATCGCAGGGCGAGATGGCCGACCGGCGAAGGATTGTGCTCCGCCCGCGGTGGCGCCGGCGGGTGGAGAAGGCGGTTGTGATGAAGACTAAAGAAGAGAGGAGAAGAATTACGACAACTGGACCGGTTGTTGTCGCAGTTCCCCACCACCCGACCGCCGGCCTGTTATTTTGGGGACGAAGGCGACCTCCTCTTTTTTCTTCTT
>JBAMIE010195879.1:0-11530 GCA_037177295.1 Kaempferia parviflora | reverse complement strand
ACATGAATCATGCAATCTAAAACCATTTAAATTGATATATATCTGTAAGAACCTATAGCATAAAGAATAATACTTCTATTTACCTCCAAAAAATTACACAATTAACGTAAAATTTTGCAACCATGAACATTTCGGATACTGTCTACTGTAGAATCAACTTAAGTGCAAATAAAATTAAAAGGTAAGTTTGTCATACACTCTGCTTGCTGTAATTGCTGCAGATACATTGAATATGGGAATGGAACCAATTATAAAACGAAGCTCCTGTCAAATTTGACTGGATAAGATACAAAGTCACTATAAGAATGCCAGCAAGAATTTGGTTGGCCATACCTTGTGTGGAAGTTTTGAGTAAAGTAAAACAAACGAGAAGATAGGAATTATGTAGGGCAAAATCCTCCGGTCAAGCAGCATTCCTACCTGTAACAACCAAATCACACTGATTGCTTAACCTAGCAAGAGAATTTAATTGTTTCAAACATGAAGGAAACTCAAACAGACTTTTAATGCTTTATGTTATCGTTAATGTTTTTGATTATCCGATGCTATTGAACATGTTCAGACATGATTACATGAAGCATGATGAACTACATGCCCAACTTGAGGTCAAGTAGAGCATTGAGGAAGCTCGACTGTTCCAAACTTCATCACATTTCTTAAGGCATATTCACATTGTAAGAACAGGAGTTATTTCAAAGAATTAACTTCAATTTAGTAACAAACTACAACAAGTGGTATATCACTCCAGGCATCATCCAATTATGAGTGTCATATACCAGTAGAAATTTGAGAGTTTTAATCAGCATTCTGATTGCATTGCAGCTACAGATGAAATGAAACATACTTGAAGAAAAACAACTATTTCTTGAGAAATCAGATAGATTGACAACAATAACAATTATGGCTTCGGACTCATGGGTTATTGTTGTAATGCTAGGATTTAAATTGCATACACAGATATAGCAGCATTTCTAATGTTTTAAGCTTGAGCACATAGATATAGCAGTGTTTCTAATGTCTTAATCTTGCATACACAGATATAGCGGCATTTCTAATGTCTTAAGCTTGCATTTTATGGATCCCATCACACCTAACCAGCTAAATCTAAAAAAAAAAGGGAAAAAAATATAGATGGCCCATGTGTGGTTTCTCATGCAGATCAGCACTCATTATGGATTGGGACGAGGTTAAGAAAACAGCAAAGGGCTGTTTCACTGCTGAAAATAAATTAAGAGAAGAAGGCACGTACAGAGTAAGGGAAATATACTTTTACTAAGGAATGAAGTCCTTTCAGTTCAGTTGTCGACTAAGCTATTTGTTATGTTATTAATGTGGTGTATATGTTGTTCATATATAGGTAAATGGTGTCTGTTCAGGCCATGGCTTGTGTTGGGGTGTGACAGATGTACACAAAGGACGTGGCAAATGTACACAGGAGATATTGTCTGTAAAGAAACAATATAGACCTACAATTTTATAAATGAAAGAACTAATTGCATCTTATACAACATATAACTGAGAAGTATCAGAATATATTTTCCAAACCAGAAATACGAGCAGAAAGATTGATACATCAAAGTGTTTCTTCATCTGAGGCTCACACCAGAAGGCTAGTTAGAGGAAAGAGAGGTAACTAATAACATAACAGTTACTTTTAGCCTAAGATAATACTGATACAACAACAACCAAGTCTAAGATAATACTGATGAGACATGATAAATGGGCAAAAGAAATTGTGACATGAAATATAGGCATAAATAGTATAGGCAACAATCCAAGCAAAATAAACAAAACAAATAAAGAAAGAATAATAAAACAACTGAATCTGTAGCATCAAATATAACTCACCAAACAAAGAGGATATGCTACAAGCAGAGAACGAGGAAGTGCTGAAGTGAAATACCAATGAAATGATTGAGTCTAGATCAACGATATCAAAGGAAGCAAAATCCATATTGTCATATGCTATGAAAGATCTTATGCATTATCAGTTTCTCCAATATTAACACCTCAAGTTTTTGTGGTTTGCAACAAGTGTCTGAATTCCTTCTCTTTTATGATAATCTCCAAGAAAAAAAAATACAAGAATTACACTGCACCAAATCACATAAGAAACAAACAGTGCACTCCTTGGCTTATATCCTGACAGGTATGAATTTGATGATGTATTGATTCTTTAAATCCATAGTCAGGTTAGTCATTATATACAAGACTCACAAAAAAAGAAAAGAAAAAATAGGTGAGACAATACAACTTACTGCCATGATTCACTATATAAACATCCTTTAATTATGATTAAAAGGTTAATTCAAGAAATCTCTTGTAGGGTTATTTTGAAATTCAACACAACTTTTAAAACTTATCAATTCAAGCACAATGTTAGCGTTTTGTTTTAAAAAAAAAAATAGCATCCATCAAAAAAGATGATGTGGCATCTACATGGCACTATATAAACTCGGATCACTTGTACGGTAGACATCTAGAGCCTTTTAAGGGATCCAACCTGTTTTCCCATCATCCCTCATTTGTCTTTGACAATCCATCCCACAGGTTGCTCAACCCCTGTACTCCAACTAGGGAACCAACATACGACACAATAGTTGTTGCAGTTTTGTCAAAAGCCTCAGCACTCTCTTCAACCTAAGTACTAGTCTTTCCCTCAAAATCATCAAACACCTCAACGGCTCCACTATCCATCCCTTTATCCCAATCGCTCTGCTCATCAACGACCACTCTGATACACTCATCCTCTTCCAAAATATCCTCTCAAGTGAATCTACTACCCTAATCCACTTCCTCCTGACAAAAAGATTCCCTTGGTACTTCAATGGAGGTGGCTTCATTGCCTGTAAATTCATCCCTACCTCCCACCATGCCTTCTGTGAGGTGATAACCCAAACTTGATGTCCACCTTGGTCGCCTCCCTTAAGTGCCTTGCTCCATAGCATTACCTCCATGCCACCTATGTGAACACAATGAAAGCATTATTCTAGGTCCAATCTCAAATTTAAGAGAGAAAAAGGGGAAACATAGCTAACAAATTTCTCTTGCTGCTTCTGATGTGACCCAATCAACTCTAAGTTTATACCTTTTACACTAGTTATGGATGAACAAATTAAATATACCCAAGACATGTTACGTGTATGTTGTTTGTAGATAATATTGTTTTGATTGATGAGACACATTAAGTAGACAGTACTAAGCTCGAACCTTAGCAAGAAATATTAGAAGTAAAAGAATATATGGAATAAGTTTACTAGTATTAGACATAGCAAGTAATTTTAAGTTAGGAGATGGTGAATTATCTATGACTAAGAGTTTTAAGTATTGAAGTTTTTGCAAAAGGATGGAGGGGAGGGTTGATAGAGATGAATGATTGAAATGGAGAACGTAAGTGTTCTTTGTGATTGTAAGATATCTTTAATGCTTAAAGGGAAGTTTCACAAAATAGTGGCTAAACTTACTGTGTTACATGGAGCTAAATGTTGGGTTATGAAGCAAATATGTGAGCAAAAGATGAGAATCGTAGGGATGAGGATGTTAAGGTTGATGTGTTAAATATAAAGTCCAGATTACGCCCATTGAGGGAAAAAAATCAAGAGATACATTTAAAATGGTATAAACACGTACTTAGCATCTAGAAAATATCGCAGGCGTTGTGAGATCATGACAAATACGGACATTAATAGAGGAAAAGAGACTATAAATGAAGGCATTGTTAGTGCAGAATTACTAACGTTGTGCTAGATATGATAATTTTTATAAGTTATGCTAAATTTAAGAATATTCATCAACACTATACTAGATTCATGTATTAACTCTATGATTTACAGAATTATGATTCTTACTCTTTGTTAGTGCATTTAAATAATACAAAGGCTCAAGAATCATGCATAGTGCAGTTTTTAACATACACATCTTGTTGAACAATAGTAAGGATACACCCCATTCTGAACTTCGGTTTAGGATAGTATTAAACCAAAAAACCTCCAGCTCTGGCCACAAAATTCTTTGCCACATGACTGAATCAAGCAGTACAGTGCCCCCTGAATGGATATAATGAAACTGGTGAAGCATACCAAAAAAACAATGAAAAGAAATAATTTTTGCCCAACATAGAATTCTTTATAAAAATTATCATCATAAATACAACTTGCCTATGCTTAAAAAGGCTGTCAATATGCAACACTTAATTGCCTCGAAAATGGAGATGGATTTGTTCTGCCACCAAAAAACGTAACAATGAAACGTGAAACTTTGTCTTTGGAAGATGTATGCATTTTATATATACAATATTTTTTTCAAAAATGACTAACAACACCCTAACAAGATCATAAAGAGAAGAAAAAAATGCGTAAAAGGAACAAAATTAATATCAACATCATTGTACATGGTGATAAGTTTATAGATGATTTTTATCTAATACAACATCTTTTCACTTCCAACTTGACAAATCCAAGTAGAGATATGTGCACAAATCCAATAACATCACACAAATAACCATCTTCCACTAATGTTCTCGTAGTGGTGCATTGATTATTAACACAACCAAGCAACCAATGTTCTTCCTACATTAAATCAATTTAACTTATTGCATAACCAGAAATTAGCTCTAAATGAATTACTTTCAAATTTTAAGCTAGCTAAAATCAAACCAGGTAAAACACCATATAGTAACCGATGGTCAGATAGTCCAATTTAACAAATACATTATTTGCCTTAACATTGAAATTGTTAAAAGTACAGGTCTCAGACTCTTTAGCAGATATAACAACTAAAAACCTTGTAATACCATAATATCTACTATCCAAAGTAAAACAGCATGCAATTTGTATCACATGATTGGCTGATAATACTTAAAATGTAAAAGGTACAGAGGTAAGCGCTTCAATTTGATTTTAGTATTTATTAAGAAAATATGTATAAACCAAGAAACATACCAGCAAAAGTTCAATTCCAATCGGCCCAAAGAGCAGAACAGTATCACATCTAAATATTACTGTTGCACAAGTCTGAAAGATGAGAAAATAATTACAAAGTTTTGGACAAGGTTTACTAAAAAATGCTCTAGAAATAGCTGCTATTGCTGAAATCATATTATCCAGGTTTCACTGCAAGTAGAACAATGAAGAAAAAAACAAAAGCCGAATGAGACACCATTGTGTTTTTTGGTTGAATGTGGACAGTAAAAAAAGAATCACGATAATAAGATTAAATTGAAAGAGATCAGGAAGACTAATAGTAATCAGCTCAATCTTTTCTCATGCTAAAGTTACTAAGCATATGTGCTGAGAGAAATTCAGCTTACAAGTTACTAAGCATGCTTTCAGATAATACTTAGGCGCATAACAAAATTATAGGAAAACCTTAGGGAGCGTTTGGTTGGAGCGTTTTCCATTTTCATTTTCTGGAAAACACGCGTTTTCCTTTTTCTTAGAAAATGACTTTTTGACATTTTCTCTTTTCCCATAAAATGATATCTCCTTTTCTAGAAAATGGATGTGGAAAATGCCAACCAAACAATGTTTTCCCTTTTTTTAGAAAATAAAAATGAAAATAGAAAATGCAAATCAAACGCACCCTTAGTTTTTACAAAAGACACCCACTGAGAAAGCACGTAGAAATAATAAGGAACTCAGCTAACAAAGTTGAAGTGGATGAAATAGTTCCAGATTCCAGAGAATGGCATGCATACAGAAATGATAACCCTTGTGTTGCTGAAAAGATCCCAATATGAAAAATTCACTCGGGATGCATCCAAAAGTATATGATTAGGCAAAACATTATTATCAAACATTTTTCAATTTTTGCACATGCATTGAGAATCAGGATAGAACTAGCTACAAGCAATGTTTAGAAACCTCCATTAACAGATTAGACCGATCCATCTTTATACGCACATAAAGAAGTAAGGCCAGAAACAATTAAATCAAAAAAAAAACAGGGAAACGGGCCAGAGAAAAATACCAGATACTGGAGTGTAGCACGTGGGTTTCCTTCAAACCAGAAAGAATATGCCAAGTTAACTGCACCAGAAACAATCAATGTTAGAAGATATTCAGTTAATCTGCTGCAACAAGTGGTGGTTACTGGTGATCGATTGCATTAGAAGTACCAAAATATTGAACATGTTGAAACTTGCAAGATAAATTGGCAAGGACTTGACACTGTTGCACAAGATTTTAGCTTCAAATTCAATTTTTGACACTTAGGTGGGATTCATTCCTTGCTCCTCAAGAAAAAGGCTTAGCATAATTTTTAGTAAGTATGCATGCCATGTAATTCTCTACATGACCTATTGCATTGATCAAACTAAAAATCAGCAATATTTTCTTAGCCAAGCCTATCTATCACCTAACATTACAGAACTTTCTCTTAGATATAAGATAAACAAGCAAATCTTTTGCTGCATGGAGACCTTAACAGCACTAATGCAATTTTATTATCTATGTTTCAGATAGACATAAGAGTGCAAGTTGTTGACCAACAATTTCCTTTCATATGTCTGAGATTTCCTCTCATCGTCATACAAAGCAAAATCAAATAAAATTAAGCACATATCTCAAAAGTTTTTTCATTTCCAATCATTATGAGCTAAAAATTAGGAAGCGGGTGCAGTGAATACTTATTCCATAGTAGCAACAGAATTCAGTAAGACATTTTTGAAAGAAGCTTTAGAATATAGAGGGAAATAGTGAACACCTAAACCAAATGATAGTATGTTTGGAAGAGGGCGTGTAGAGTAGAATAACAAGTGGAATTGTATAGCTGTTAATGCGGCAAAGAATCCCTCGACATGATATCCAAATTTCTTCCTCACCTGTAAAAAGAGTGGAAATGCCATACTGAACTTACTGGAAAAATAATGAACTTTTGTGTGAACATCATAAAAGGAGAAAGATGTCTTTCATTAAGTAGAAATATGTAATTATCCTAATGTCCAATAGAAAAGAAACTTTCCAGTATATAATGATTGGTTACACTTAGATTCCTTCTGGAGCTCAAGTAAAACTTTCACAAGAAACTATAGTAGTCAAGGAATGACACACAATACATTGGCATAAATATGCCAAAGCTAAAGTTGCTCTCTACCCAAACTTATTTTTCTTTCCTCTAAAGAGAAACATGTGGAAACTTTATTCAGCCACCAACTAGTATTAAAAATGTATCCTTCTATCCCTAAATCACAGAGAACAATTAACTATAAAACTCCTTCATCATGTTACTGCATTCACTACTTCCCTATAGCTTTTAGGGCATCTATTCCCAACATGAGCTCACACAAGTAATAACCATGAAAAAATATCCAACTTTTTTTGGAAATTTGAAGAGTACAAAGCAGGAAAACCTCACAAATTTATATTAGATAGTGCCTTTACTTGATAATCTCATGAATGTATGCCATATCATGAACTATAATTAGTAACCCATTGTAAAAACCTAAATCAAACAAAATATAAATGATTGAAAAGATTGAAGAAGGATTCAAGTTTTCTAAAGAAAATTCTGATTAGCACGCTAAATTTTTGAAAAACTAATTCTTTCAAGATGCATGGAACAATCAACACCCATATTGGAGATTAAAACCTATAATTCATATAATGGTTATGTTGCTCAACTCCTATCTAAAATAGTTAATTACAATGTCACTTGATGCAACTCTAAAATGGAAATTGATGAGAAAAATTGTTAACAATCATCCAAAAAGAATCAAATGTAGATAGTAAAATATTCTCTCCAACTTTGAAATGTAGATTCAAGTATAAAAGATCAGTACTACCTGTATTCGAAAAAGGCGCAGAGTTAACAGAACAATGAAGCCCAACATGAAGCGAACTAAAAATGAGAGAAAAATATCACCATTTTAAAAGCAGCTATACCATGAAGCTTCATCACAATGAATAACCAAGAAAAATCTTCCATATATATCTAGGCACAGAGAGGAATCAGATTATTATGCCACACAGTAAATATTAAGTAGCAATTGATGTTTACCTGGCAATATAAGAGAATTTTCTAGGTAATAGCTATTAAACAACCAGTTAGCAGTGAACATATAACCATAATTATATATATACCGAACATGGAAGATTTTCCAAACCAATAACAAAGTGAAGAAAAAAGGTGACATCAAGGTTTAAAAAAGATATTTCTATCAATATTTGATTGCTATAAATGCTCACTATTGATTTTATATTTCAGGAGTTAATTGTTAAATTCATATTTCTTTCTTGTGAGATGCTTGGTGGTTATTAAATTTTATAGCAGCTAAAGCAAGATATAAATTCAAATTTTATTTTATTATTATTGTACATAATAAAATAGTCTTAATCACTTGAAATTTTATTGCAGAGACATTGAGTTCGAGAATTTGCATGTCGTGACGATGGGTCTTCAACTTTAAATTGTTACAAAATTGGAGATTTGATGAACTATGGATATTTCTTATGCTATATAGTGATGTATAGTGATTTCAAATTCTCACAGCTTAAACTTATTCTTGTAATTTTAAATGTGCTTTTTGTATTTCAAGAATATTTAAAATTTAGATTATATATTGAAAATTATATGTAAATAGTATTTATATTGATTGGTTAAACTCATAAATTTGATGTATTGTATAGGAGATGTGAACTCCTTTTTTTAAACAAAAAAGTTTACTAATATGCTCTAACATATGCATTTTACATAACCCATATAATTGTATGTCAAAACATAGCTAACATTATTTTTTAATAATGTTCTAAATGGCAACAGAAGAGGTCACATAGACGGCGCCTAGGTGGGAGGCGGGCATCAACCACACCGCCTTTGCCTTAGGCGGTGGTTTAGGCGGTCAAAGATGAGGCGAGGCTGGAGAGGCGGTCAAGGTAGTAGGTGAGGGCGTCAAAGTCAACAAAATTTAAAACCCCTAGATATATTAATACACTTTCTCTCCCTTCCAAAGCACAAATAACTCCACCAACTGACTAAGTCACCCACAACTCACCTCCTTCCACCTAAAACGTCTACCATTGTCGTCGCGCCGCCGCCACTAGCACATTAGGTTAGCTTTTATATATTTCTAGTAAGTTCTTGTTCTAGTTCTTGATTTTTTATTTAATTATTGAAGATTAATTCCGGAAAATGAGAAACCACCAGAGGTGGAATTGATGCGAAAATCTAATGATATTGTTTGGGATTACGGGATGTTGTGTTGCAAAGAAAAAAAAGATTGGATCACATGTAAATTGTGTAAGAGGCTTATTAAGGGAGGAGTTTATCGGATTAAGCATCATATTTCGGGTAATGTAGGACAAGTTGAAGCATGTCCTAAAGCATAGGGTGGAAGAACTAAAATAAGAGGAGGTGGAAATAAATATAGATGATGATTATCAAGTGGAGGGAAATTCTTCTAAAAAGAAGTCAAATCACCTCGGGCCTATTGATAAGTAGACATCCGCAATCGATCCAACAAAGGCAAGACAACAAAAAATAAATGATGCATTGAAGTTAAAGTTAAAGTTAATAAATGATGTGCATGAGTACCTTGCAAGATGGATTTATGAGGTGAGAATTCCTTTTTGTGCAATTAACAATCAAAGTTTTAGACCATTTGTAGAGGTGGTTGGCCAATTCAACCCGAGTTACAAACCTCCAAGTCAATATCTTCTAAGAGAGCCACTTTTGAATCAAGAAATTGAAAGAACCAAATTATCTGTAAAAAAACATGAAGAAGAGTGGATGAAAAATGGATGTTCAATTATGATCGATGTGTGGACAGATCGTAAAAGAAGCATTATGAATTTATGTGTTAATTGCAAATTAGGCACTTCATTCCTTGGTTCTATTGAAGAATCCATGGATGCACACACCAGGGCTTAGTTTGTGGAAAAATATATCAATGAAATCGGCCCTCAACATGTTATTCAAGTAGTGATGGACAATGCGACAAATAATATGGTGGCCGTGGATTTGTTGAAGGTTACACAACCTCAAATTTTTTGGACCTCTTGTGCAATTCATACAATCAACCTCACGCTTGAAGCAATTGGAAAGCTACCCAAGTTTATCAAAATGCTTAAGTAAAGGCCCTAACAATATTCATCTATGCACATCATAGAACTTTAATTATTATGATGGAATATACCAAAAAGAGGGGTATTGTGAGGCCAAGGGTGACTAGATTTGCTACTTTATTTTTTACCACGGAAAGTCTCAAAAGCAAGAAAAATCAATTAAGATTTATGTTTATTTCGAGGAATGGAGCAAAACAATATTAAGTAATAGTGTGAAGGGAAAGCGGCAGAGACAACAGTAACAAGTATCTCTTTTTGGAATGGTGTTTCTTTTACTTTGAATGCTTTCACCCCTTTAGTGAAAGTTTTACGCCTTGTTGACAAAAGGCCCTCAATGGCTATTTTATTGTGCGCGCTTAAACAAGCCAAGGAAGAGATTAGAAAGACTTTCAAAAAAGAAGAAAATGTCACCCTTATTTTGAAGATTATTGATGAGAAATCTAGTGGGTAGACTTGATAGTCCTTTGCATTGTCGCTTACCTGTTGAATCCGGTTTTTTTACTTCAAAGATCCTAGCATACAAAATGACACCAAAGTTTTGAATGAGTTCTTGAATTGTGTTGAGAGAATTTTTTCCACTAATGAGGACATGCAATCCACTATTTCTAAAATGAATTGTTGAATTATAAAAGTAAATCCAGAAACTTTAGGAAAAAATGGAGGTCCTGGCAGATGAAAAAGTGGATGTATACCATGACTTTGATCTCGGTACATCTCTTTCCTTTATTTCTATTCACTAACATACATGTCTTTTTTACCTATTTTTAGTTTATTATTTTTTGTCTCTTTACTTTTTTAAGTTGGATGGTGGTTCAATTATGGTGGTGACACTCCAAACTTTTAAAAAAAAATGGCAATGAGATTTCTCTATTTGACAAGTAGTTCATCATGGTGTAAAAGAAATTAGAGTCAATTTGAAGGGGTCAATAGTAATTTATAAATTATGTTATATATCCTTTCTTTTTATTAGTTTTAATAATTTTCTAATTGTTTAGATACATATTAAGAAGAGGAATAGCCTCAAGACATCAAGATTGAATGATCTTGTATATATCAAATTCTACGTCAATCTTATGAAGAAGAATAAAAGAGATGGGCGGAGATTTACTTCTATCCTCACAAGCTAGTGAAGCAAGGTTGGCTAGTTGATGGTGGAGGCCTTAGGAGCAAATAAAGTGCTACAACCAAGGAGTGCAAGGAACATCCCCTTTAAAGAACTTGATGAGGACTTAGATACATCAGAGGAAAAGAACGAAGATGTTGATTTTGAGTCCGTGAGAGGATTATGGATATAGTTGATGGTTGCATGTATAGATGATTTAGAAGATTAGTTATGTTTAGTCTAGTCATTATTGGCATGTTTCCATGTTGGATTGAAACTTTAAATTTTACAGTTAGGTTTTTGATAAAGGTAATGATATTACTTTTTTAGAATTAATATGGTGATGAATTTTTATTAATTATCTAGTTAG
>JBAMIE010195854.1:0-11531 GCA_037177295.1 Kaempferia parviflora | reverse complement strand
CATGATGTTATGCACGGTTTTTGTGAGTAGGCAAGATGCTTGCTAAGCTTATTGCTTACAGATATGTTTCCTTATACTGCAGGAAACCAATACTGAGTGGAGCAGCAGGAGGGGCCGAGGGAGATGTGTGTAGTGACTGGGAAGAAGAAGAAGAACGAATCTACGCCCTACTGTTACTCTTATATTACTTAGATGTACTCCTAGGAGACGCATGATGATACTTGAGTTGGATGCTTGCTGTGTTGACCTTATGCACTCTTTTACTCTAATAGTTGTTAGTACTCTTCCGCATTTCGTGTTAAGAACCTAAGCATGTTATGACCTTGGTATTCATGAAGTGATAGAATAAAAGCATGATGTTTATTTCAAATAAAGAATGTTCAACCTTATTCTTAAGATGAGAATTGCACTCTTATGATTCATGAGTTTATTACTATGATTAGATGTTGTATCATGTGCCACTACAATCCTATGCATCACATGGATAGTTTAGGCTGTACTTCATGTTTACATTGCTATAAGTATGTTAGCATCTTGATTAAGCGAATTTCATGTTGTTTGCTTGATGATGGCCGAATATTATGCCCTTGCATCACATGAGTAGTTTAGACTTGTATCTTGCTTATATATATGATATGTATGTTTTAGTAGCTTGTCACCATGAAAGAAAATGTTTACTAGTGTTTTTCCTTGTAGTTGGCCGAACCTCACCAAGGCCCTAAACCATGTTATTGCTTCTATAAATAAGTGTATGAACCAAGCATGCTTCCATGTCACCTTGCTATCATGCTATGAATAAGTGAGCAAGTTTTAGTATGTTAAGAAAATTTTTTTGTATGTATGCAAAGTAGCGTCGCCCTAAGCGTAGATAAGGGCGGACGTTACAGTGATGAAGGCTTTTCAAATATATAATATTAGTTTAAAAAAAAAATTCTCATCGATGACTACACCGCCACTGGTTTCGCCCTTCTAAGATTATTGGTAGTTCCCCGGTGGCAAGAAAAGCTGAATCATTTGCACAAATGAATTTACCTTGTATTTCAAAGTCAATAAAAGATTATGATGATCGATCGTCAATCAATTGTAATCTAAGATTCACTCATCAATTTATATTGATCACTATTTTCATTTGTATAGATAATTTTGTCCATGATTTTCATTCGCAAAAGGAGGTTGCCCTCATCTCAGCTAACATTGACTTCACAGTCACCAAGGGACGGAAATCATCAAAAAACACATCTACTAAAAGTTTTATATTCACATAATTATTATCAAGGGCTGTCCACTGTGATTGACAGAATCCCATATTACTTCTGTAGGACCGGACACGTTCGATGTTACCGAACCACACATTCACCCTTTTCAATATTTTTCTACCGAAAATAATAAAAATATTATAAGAAATAAAATAGTATCTATTCTAAATTTCTTAAAGATTTTTTTCCCATATCATTTTACTTTATATTTTAACCTTAGAACATTCACGTCAAAATTCTCATCCAAAATTTAAAATAAAAAATATAATTTATTAAGTTTACATATATACTTTTTCACTCTATAATACATCAAATTTTCTATAATTTACTATATATATATATTAGTTTTTCTCTTTCCTTCATATTTTTTTTTTATTATTACATAGACAAATGGAGAAGGTAGAAATTATTTTTATTTACCGAGGCAGAAGAGAAACATACTATTTTAATATTTAGTAATAAAACTCATTTCTTAATTTTTAAGGATTACTATTTATAAAATATATATTTAAAAAATAGATAGAATATTATCTGATACAGAGATTTTTTTATATAAAATATAAAATTTAACTTAGGATAATGTATATGAATATTATTATAATGTACCAATTGGCCAATGGACTTGCTCTAAAAATCGAACAACTTTGAGGGCTACTCTGCAAAATAGTTACCTATCGAGCTCGCACCCGCCGTTATTTCTCGGAAGCGAAGCGAGAGAACACGGGAAACTCGATTTTTATTTCAGAGCAAGAGCAGGAGCATGAAGCGGGGGTTCGAAGCAAGTCCTTCCACCTCCTTCGGACCGCCCAAATCCAAGCTCAAATACGATCCCTACGGTACTTCGATCCCAAGCTCTTCCTATTCTCTTCTGCAGATCGGACTGGCTGCGTTTCGGTTTTCCCCCCAATTGTGCCGCCGATCGTTCGCACCGCAAACTAGGGTTTTTGATCGGGGTCAGAACTGTCGTTCGCAGGCGATTCGCGTGCTTCGGATGACGAGAGCTTTAAGAATGCTCGTAGAGTGGCGGAGCATTACAGTGCGAGGTCGAATCAGACGCTGGAGGAGCGCGAGGCTAGCCCCATCATCCACTTGAAGAAACTCAACAATTGGGTGGGTTGCTATCTCATTTTGCATTTTTCTATAAATTTTGTCGGTTCTTAACTCTTCGCCACGCTACCTCTTTACTGGTCTTTGTCATGTTTGGTTCGTTTGGATTAAAATTAGGTTTTAGGGTTGAATGTACCATACTCGGGTTGTAGGCCAAAATATAGTGAAAAAAGTGTTTTGGGTGATGCACTTCTTTGTTGATGACTAGTTTTTGACTTATTTCTTTTTGTTCGTGTTCGATGAACAGATTAAAAGTGTACTCATTCAGTTGTATGCCCGTTCAAAAGATGCTGTGCTTGATATTGCTTGTGGAAAGGTTAGTAACATCATTCTGGACAGTTACTAGCTCTACTTTGGGCACTTGTGCTCTTGTTATCATTTTTCTTTAGTACTCACTTGTAGTTGGTTTCATTCTATCAAGAATCTTTTCATTTGGTGCAACGAGAGATTCTTATAATTTTTAAAGAATACTAGTCATCATTTTTCTTGAGTACTTACTTACATTTTATTAGAATCTTTCTTTAGTTGAGAGAGAGAGAGAGAGAGAGAGAGAGAGAGAGAGATTCTTAGATTATTTAAATAATAGCTTTTCTAGTTTTGTTTGTTTCAAACAGTAATCTCTGGTAACAATTCTTTTTATAGGGTGGTGATTTGATTAAATGGGACAAGGCAAAAATTGGATATTACGTGGGCGTCGACATAGCAGAAGGCTCAGTAATTTCAACATCTTCTTTATTCATTTTATTATCATTACAATACAACGATTATAATTTATTTTATAATTATGAACTTGATGTACTGAAGTTCCTTATGTGTGTTGCGTGAGATAAACATATTCATATCCGTGCCATTTTCATCTATTATTTTATCGTTCATTGCAAATTGGGGAACTAATTTTGAAGTGAGATGTCGATAAGGACACTGGGAATGATGTAGATTTTAGCTGGTATGCTATTGAATAATTATGTCATTTTGAATTGTATGGTTTCTTTCAATTTTGCCAGCTAATCTGTGAGGGTCAAAACATTTCCTGTTACCAATTATCTAGACTTACCTGTGAGCATATCCTACACAGTAGCAGTTAGTAACGGCCAGTAGAACTCTACAAGGAGAATAGAAGATAATATTAGAAGGGGGAAATGAACTAGAAGATAATATGATGGCAAAATTTCCCTAAGAATTGGCGGAGCATAAGCAGCGGTTGAATGGTCTGACCGGTGGAAGTACAAGTGTGCTAAGACTATGATCCAATAATGAGTGGAATAAAAGGAGTGAAGGGGAGAGGGTGAGGAATAGGGGAAGCTAGAGGAGAATAAAAGAGTATCTAAAATTTTTTAAACAAAGAAGTGAGTGCAAGAAAAGAAAAGGATAGTTGGAAAAAAGTTGTATGCGGTGCAAATTATATAACCTTTTCTACAAAAAACAGGTCGGACTGTTAAATTATTCGTGTTCCTTTACTGAATGATAACGTACATCATTGGTCTATTCACTCTAACCCACCTACATATATATTCGTTCATTAGCTCACAGTTCTATTCACTGTCTTTCTTTTAACATAACAAGTTTTGCTTTAGCAGCCTATTTATATAATGCTGTTAAACACTTGGAGATGTTTATTAATTTCACTTGCTAACTTATTATATGTATTCTGTTCAGATAAAAGACTGCCGAACCCGCTATAATGGAGATTCAGAACAGCAACAACGCCGGAAGAAGTTTGGTTTCCCTGCACGCCTTATTTGTGCTGATTTTTATGAGGTAATGATCTCTTTCATCTTTTTTTTCATCATCATCCTCATGAGTGTATTGAAAGCTGAGGTGTTAGTTGTTTCATAATTGTCTGAACCTGCCTAATATTAGTCAAATTATGTTTTCTTTGGCACCTAAAAGCGGCATTGTAGGATTAATGTCATTTTCCTTTAATGTAATTTGGTTTTCTCGTGAACTTGTGTGTGCATATAGAACATTAACAGTGTTTCATTCTCTTCTTGCAGTTCATTATTTATTTACAATCAAATAGCTTTTGAGCTTATTATTTTACCATTTGGTTGTTGAATATTGCTATCTGATGTCAGAAATTGATTATTTAGTATACCTTTCAGGAACACTACTCCAAGACAACCTAGCATAATTTTTTTTTTTCTCTATCTCAGGTTCCTTTAGATAAGTATTTGCAAGATGATGCTCCATTTGACATTTGCAGCTGCCAGGTGACTCTTTTGATGCATGTAGAAAGCACCATGTGTTTCATCGTTAGAATTGATATTTACTCTCCATTTTCAAGATACCTGTATTTGTAATTGCATCAAATTATGCTATGTACAATCACATGCTAGTCATAAGTGACACCTGATGCTCTAATAAGTTAATTATATGATATTTTTTAATGATTTGATGCAGTTTGCTTTACATTACTCATGGTCAACTGAGGTACGAGCCAGGCAAGCATTAGCAAATGTATCTGCCTTGCTTCGGCCTGGAGGAATATTTATAGGAACAATGCCTGATGCAAATGTAATCGTCAAAAGACTCAGGGAAGGTATTTACTTTCAATTGCCATATTTAAATTTGCTCGATGGCCTCTATTTCTTCAAGCTGTTGTTACTCTTGATGTTTCTGAAAATGCAGTAGTTTACTCATTTCATTTTGATTTATTTCATCATTGGGTAACATTTCATCAAAAGCAAACTGGGAACATCTCACTGATACTTGAAACAAAGTTTCTTAGATCATTACGCATAAGGTTGCATGAATTCAGTTATTTTGTATCCCTATTCAGTAAATCTTTGTTGAAGTAGCATGTGTGATTCAGCTTATTTGGAAGTTTAGGAATTTATATCATTTAGCTTCCTATATTTGTAATAACAAAACTTCAATATGAAGGTTTTGTAGATGATATGTCATTAAGGACTTTGATGGAATTATGCAATCTGCAAATGTAAAATAGAGTTTGGTCACTCGCTCTTCCATCTGTTACACTTTTCATATGTGACCATCTTCAGGGCAATATATTTGGATTCCCTAGAAAATTTTAAATTATTTCGAAGAGGTATGAATAATCAAGAACATCATAATACTTATTTGGCTAAAGAGTACCAACCTCCTCTATCCATGTTATAGTTGATACTTGATAGTAATATGTGTGTGTTAGAGACAATGTTTAGTTCCATTTTGTTATTATTTTTAATCATTTTTCAAAAATATACATGAACAAAACTGTAGTACTGATGTTGCTGCTTCACTATTGGCATTATGTTTTTATTTTATTTAGTGTCATTTATGTGCATTATGAATTTTTTTTTTGGGTTATTTTGTGCCATTTAAGTGTACTACAATGAACTCCAGTTGTTTTACCTGCTTGAGTTTGTTTTTTTATGGTTTCCTTGCTCTGTAATTTACAGCCGATGGTTTAGAATTTGGTAACAGTGTCTATTGGATATCTTTTGAGGAAGAATATATGCTGAAGGTTGGAATGCTTTACCCTTATCTCAACATATCTCAAATGTTCATTTATGATTTTTTTTATTTCATAATAAATCTTAGTAATTTTTCTTAACACTACGACATGTTTCAGAAATTTAAAGCTTCCAGTCCTTTTGGAATCAAGTACAAATTTCATTTGGAGGTAACAAAGCATGATTAGATCTTTTACCTCTCTGATCGCTCACTATAGATGTTTTCTTTTTGGTGTTTTGCTACAATGCCCATCACTAATCTGCATCCCATGCAATCATCTTTCTTTGAATGTAATTTCACTTTGTTTGATGTTGCATATCAGTGAATTTATGTTTACTTGAAATTGTTATACCACTTAATTTTTTTGAGATCATTTATTGGGATAATATTTTTTTTTGGCAACCTATAGATCTTGCTGTACTTTTCATCTCTGGATTAATATTATAATCACTCTTGTGAAGCATGCCATATATGTTCACCAAGCCATTTTTATTTACTTGGGGTTGTGGCTGAAAAACCATTATTCTTCAACCCAAAAGGTAGATTCGCCATGTCAGATACCACTGGTAATCTCAATGTGATTTTGCATTATGCTATTTGTTTGGTGAAGAAATAATATATATCACGTTGGTCCTACATCACCTTGTTGGATAAGAACTGAATGAATGCATATTATGTATTCAAGTACCTTATCCATTGTCACCTCACCCCCTTTATCATCAATGTTCTCAAACCTGGCCAGAGGTTGTTTCAACTTATTCGACTTATATTATTATTTGGTGCACATTTGGGCTAAACTAATTGTTTACATAACTGATCATGCTCTATTAAATTCAATAGAGAGATTAGTCAAAACTAGAACTTGAAAAATTACTTCCTTTCTTGATAATTTCCTATATATCACATTGTTTTTAGGATACATTGTATCTCAGACTCGTCAAACTGAGAAATGAGTAGCACAGGTGCAACCATATAATTGGGACAGCTTTCTATTTTGGTGTGATCATAGAATTATTCCTTAGGAGTCCTTTCTACAAGAACTACATCATTCCCTCGAGGATAATAAATTTACCAATGATCTTCTATAACCTGAAATTAGCTCCCAAATGTGGTGATTTATCAATGATCTTGTATAAACCTGAAATTAGCTCCCCAATGTGGTAATCATGTCATCTCCGGAAGTATGGTATACCACCTACCAAATGCTACCACCAACATCCTGCAGTATTTATCCACTAGATGGTGTATTTCATGCCTGTACCATCGCTTTTACAGCAAGTTGTTCCAGATTCTGAAGTGCAATATGATGATTGGGGAGGAACATAAAACTACTAATGTTGCATTAGTATCCTATACTATACACCATTTTGTTAATGCATTCTAGGAATATAGGCTCTCAAATTGGACAAATAATCTGTGTTGGGTCTCGTAAGACAACTTTGTCCGGTTTTTTGCCATTTGTCTTCATAGTTTACTGTATGCTTGCTGTCTAAGTGATTCAATAGTCATAGTTAATTTCCATTTCAATATAGTTTTGTAAATTTCCTGAGTTGCATACAATTTGATTCTTCAAATCCTCCATCTTTTTTACTTGTCCTTTTCTTGATTAAGCTTTCCATATCTTGGGAAACATGATCTTCAAGAATAGAATATGCAAAAAGCCAAATCTACCCACTGTTTTTTGGCTCCTTGTTCCTATGTACCATGATTATTGTAAAAATAAGATTGAAATTATCTTTAAAGACCTTTCTCATTCCATTTACACTTAAAATTTCATGACCCCAGGACTCGAGGTTCAAATTTCAAAATACCATTTTGGAAAATTTATGTGACTGTCCTGGAATTGCCTTTGCAGATCAACTTGATGTGCAGTATGCTTTGTTTAGTAAATAGCTATAATATGATGATTTGCAGTTCTCTTTTGAAATGGAATAGCTTTTCTTTTGAGTTTACATATTTTTGACTGTAGCATTCATACCTAACCAATCTATCCATGCAGGATGCGGTTGATTGTCCTGAGTGGATTGTCCCATTTCATGTTTTCAAGTCCCTAGCGGACGAGGTGATCTTCATCGTCTAATTCTTGTTCAATGGGATAATAATGTGTTTGAGTTTTCATGCATGTCTTGTTATCTGGTTTATTATCTACAAAAGTTCGCTTCAGCTTGTATTTAACCTGACAGTGGTGTATGATTAGCTCTCAGTTTGTTGGGAATATATTTAACTACTATATGCTCAATTGGAATCTTTCATAGGAATAGTACCAACAATAAGTTTGTTATCACTTCTCGATTGTTTGAAGTTGCCATCCTCCATCTATGTTTTATGACATGTCGATTTACCTGGTGGCCGAAACTTCCGTGGGGCCGGATCGCTCACCCTGGACTAGTCAATGAGACTAACTGAATTTATGATTTTTTTATGACATCTCCTTAAAAGGAGGAACCCTGAAATAACTACTGTGTATTTGGCAATCTCCACATCTTTGTTGGCCAATAACTGACTTGTTAGTTCGGCTTTCGAATGCTATGTTTGCTTATGTTTATCAGTTCAATGTCATGCCTTATTAATTAGACTCTAGGACTACATTATACTCTTTTTTTAGATGGAATTTACAATCAGTTTTTCTTAAGAAGCAGCCCCTTGAGTTGATCCGTGAACTGAATTGGACCATGCCACAAAAATTACTGCTAGATTGGCTAAAGGATGATGGACTATTGTCATAATGAAATCTACATCACGGTCACCAGTCACTATTCACTATTTGTGTTTTGTTCAATAAATCTGTTTTACTCGGTTCAAGTAGTCGTACCTTACACGCATAAAATCTAGGTGTTTCATACTTTTATGTTTTTACATATTATGAATGGGTTGTTGGTGACCCACTCAAAGTCCGAGCATAAACAGTTACTTAGTTTACTCGAACATTCATGATCAGCAAGCCCCCTTATCCTACAAAGCACTAGCCTCATTCGTTGCAACCGATTCTTAAGTTTGATTTTTTTTTCATTTTAACAGTATGGCCTGGATCTTGTGTTTGCAAAGAACTCACATGAGTTTGTTAATGAGTACCTAAAAAAACCTGAGTACGCTGAGCTAATGCGGAGACTTGGTGCTCTTGGCGATGGAAATCACGACCAGAGTAAGATCCTTGTATGTATACTCATTTGTCTGATTTCAAGCCGCTAATCTCAACCTAAGCATTTGACTCATACAGGTACATTATCCCAAGATGAGTGGGATGTCGCATACCTCTATTTGGCATTCGTGTTGAAGAAGGTAAGAAATGCACAAACATTCAAGAAAGTAACATCGCTTCTTTCACCTTGTTTATGATGTGAAAATGATGTTTCTTTGCACAGCGAGGCCAGCCAAGTTCCGGCCGGAGGAACACCAGTGCGAACAAAGGAAAAATGTTCTTAGCGGAGGATGACATCGAGTTCATCAGTAGCTGATATGATTCTTTAACTTCCATTTTGCTTTGGTTAAGAAGGGTGCAGCATGAACTGCCCTCCCAATCTTCCTTGCTCATCGTATAAAGAGAGTCGGCGCTCCGACATCGACAGAACAAGTTGAGTTAGGTTTAACTAAAAGATGTTTCTCTGGTGTAACTTGGACATTGATGAAAAAAGTTTTACCGCCATGTAATAGTTGTTAAGTCCATTATTAAACCTTAATTAACCGATTAATTATTTACAAAGTCAAAATGGTAACATATGAACTCAGCTTGCTCTTGTGAGCTTTACTAGCAAACTTCATTTCATTCGAATATTTCTTCGAACAACCGATAGAAGTTTACCTCCCTCGGTCGTGTCATGATTTCAAAGAAGACGATTCGTTTTCTACTTCGGTGTTTGAACGGTTTTGGCTAGACACATTATGTTTTATTTAATGTTCAGGTCCTAAAAACTCAAATCTTATTAATTAAGTGTACATTTTATGGTTGACTTTTGTTAGATCGTGACCTAGTTGATCATTGAGTTGACTTTTGTTAGTTGTCACTCTCTTGAGTCCTCTTCTTGAAGTGGATTGGATGCCAATCTGAATTGTTTTAAGCCTTGAGAAACAAAATTAAAGAGAAACACAGAATTAGCACACCCAAAATAATGATTAGGTTTGAGTTTTTTAGTGTAGGGAGGTGATGCGTTGAATTTGGTTGATATTTGGAGGAGATTGAGAGGATCCAGTGGAAATCGTGTTGATCCAAAGGAAAGTCAAAGTCTTCACAAGTTTTTAAATAAAAATAAATTATAATTTGTTCTTGTTGAAGACAAGTCACCCACACCATTCAGACAACTTTGATGGGATCAATTAATTGCTAGCTCTGTGCCACCACCAAACACACCCTCAAACCTTCATATCTATTTTATTTTTTAAAAAAAAAGAAAATAACATATTAAAATGATAAACTCGAGCTATCATCCTTGAATGACTGTCGTCACACTTAGCCCTCATCAACCACCTTGCCATGCTGAACCCTTATCGTCGTCGATCACCACTATGCTTAAATCTCAATCTCCATCGTGCACTTACTGTCTTTGAGGCTTTGAGCCATCATTGTTGATTGATGGGAAGAGTAAGAACTCAGCCGGACGTTACCACTCTAGAGCCATCACCCCTTTTCACCGGCGCACCTATATCGTCGTCTTGGTGACCTCTCCGATCAATCCCGTTTTAATTGATCCCATCTAGTGGGATAAAATTTGATTATTGTTCTTTTAATCAGACTGGGTAACGTCGAGCTTGCGTTGACCAGTCCGGCCACACGAAAGTTTCCAATCGGTCATCAGGGTAAATCGGGGAGCACTCGTGATGGGAAAAAATTTGATTATTGTTGTTGTTATTAGGGAAGAATGAAAATGTGGTGATGACTTAACTCTTAAGAAAAGAAAGGAGGAATAATGTTAGATTTTTATTATCCGTTCTTAAAGCACATTTTTGGCACACAGGAGATGGAAGAAACAACCAGGAACGAATATTTGTTTTTTGGGAGAATTAATGATGCGAGTAATAATTCATAGTTGGATGGTGAATTGAAAAGGAAATTGGCATCAGTTCTTTCTTTATTTTCTAAATGGAAATATTTGTTCTTGTGATCTAAGTACAAGTTAGAGTGTGTGAGCAAGGTCAAACCTAATCTTAATTGTGTTTTAAGATCACTAATGTAAGAATAGTTAACTTTTGGAGTGTCCATTATTTAAGAGGTTGGTCTCTTTGGTCATCTTGATAAAAAAAAATTTCGAAAGATTTATCAGTTTTGTATGGATGATCTTGATTAAGTTTTATTTACGTATACGTGAGTTTGCTGATCAAGACAAGTAATCGGGAAATAGACTTATAAAGTTAAATCGCGTAGAGATGTATCATTGTACCTAGTATTTTATGTTTGGAGAAAACAAATAGCTATTCCAATACATCTTTGAGAGATAAATGATTGCCCCAGCGTTGCGCAGACGGTGGGTATATGACATCTTTGACGTAATGATCAGTGGTCGATTCTTAAAAATTGACGATCTGAGATTTACCCCACCATACACTTTCCGCTTATGTACCTGCATGAACTTCCATCCACATCTATAGATGTGGCAAAAGGTGAATCGCTCGCCCCAGCGCCCCGGTCGATTCGTCCCAGAGCCAACATAGATGAGGTAAACCACGGGTGGCTACTAGCCATAAGTACAAATGGTCAAGACACGAGAGACGTATATGCTC
>JBAMIE010195837.1:0-11534 GCA_037177295.1 Kaempferia parviflora | reverse complement strand
ATCGAGCATCCTGGATCGCCACACCAGGAGTCAGACATCCCAGATTGCCACACCGAGAATCAAACAACCCGGATCGCTACACCGGAGGTTAGACATCCCGGATCGTCACACCGGGAATCGGACATCCCGGATCGCTACACTTGGAGTCGGACATCCCGATGTGTCGGATTATAACCTCTGGACTTTTTACATGCAAGCTTCACAGACTGGTTAGTTCACAGAGAGTCTAACTTTAAGGTATTTGTCATTCATCAAAACCTAAGTTCACAGAGAGTCCAAAACTGAGAGCTTTAAATATTTATGATCATTTTTACAAAATAATGGAGGAATTGAGAGAGATGTTTTAATATAATACAAGCTGGATGGTTGAAATGTAAGAAAGCGTTGAGTGTTTTATATGATCGTAAAGTACTTTTAAAACTTAAAGGAAAGTTCTACAAAACCGCATGGAGTTAGACATGTTATATTATATAGAGATGAATATTAGACTATAACTCGAGCACATCAGCAGAAGATAAGAGTTGCAGAGATGAGATTGTTAAGGTGAATGTGTGGACATACGAGGATGAACAGAATAAAAATGAAAGCATTAGAGAGAAAATTAAAGTTGCATATATCGAGGGAAAACTCCGAGAAACACATTTAAGATAGTATGTGCATGTACTTAGAGATCAATAAATGCTCCAGATAGGCGATGTAAAACTATGATAAATATGCATATCGAATGAGGAAGAGGAAGACTAAAAAAGACTTTGTTAGCAATAATAAAATAAGATAAAATTTATTTAAGTATAGATGATGATATAGTAACAAATAGAGTTTAAATATATAAAAAAAGTTATATAGTTGATCCTACTTAATAAAATATAAGACTTGATCATTATTATTATATATATTATACATATAGTACTAATTGTTTTAAAAAAATCTCATGGGGCGGTCGGACCCTCGTCCCAGCTGGCTACGCGACTGTTTGCTCATATATCATTTGAAGTAACTATAGCCTAAAAGAATATACTCATCTAACTAGATAACTCTCAATCACAATTCACAACCATCTAATGAGAAACTTTTTGGTGATTGCACTTGTAATTTCATTATGACAAGCACGGTTCCAACACCACAACACCTCCCATAAAGGATAAGTATTATGTGTTTTAGAATTATCTGATAGGCAAATTAAGAAAGAAAGTCATTAACTCTAAGATTAATCGGATAAAATCTGAACAATTGAATTATTAAAATTATACAGAACCCCCATCAAAACCTTGACACCAGCTAGAACATGGACTTTCATGTCATCTAAAGTGTCACCACACCATAATCAAGCTATTTTTAATTTTTTTTATTTAACAAAAAAAAAAAAAGCTTCCTTAATTATTTATATCATTAAAAGATCCTCTCCCTATCTCTCCTCTATATTTCCTATATTCTACATCAATAACTTTGATAAAAAAAACTATTCTAAAATCACATATTTCAAATACTAAATCGTGAATAGTCATAAGTCCTTTTAATTTACTATTTTTTATTAAGTGTTAATTAATTATTATTTAATTTGCCACTCCCAATTTCGTGGGGTATTTTTTTCACGAATCTTAATTTATTTGGAAAATCAACGTTGATTCCTTATATTTTTTGGTTTAAAGACGGCAATAACTATTTCCAATTTCATACAAATATAATAATACTGTCCCTTTCATAACAAGCTTCTTGATCGGCTTCTATAAGTAGGCCATGTGGCTCCGCACAGGCTTTACCATCAACCTACAGATTGCTGCAAAGGATGGCCCCCAATTTGAGCAAGTTGAGCTCCGCCGGCGAAGCCCTCGTCGCCGGCGAAGCCCTCGTCGCCGACGAGACCCAGCAGGCCTCTGCTTTCGGCCTCAGGGGGCGCAACCTCGCCGTGCACGGCCACGCTTTCCTGTTTGATGTCCCTGCTAACGTCACCCTCGCTCCGGCCTCCGGTGAAGGCGGCGGCTGCTTCGTCGGTTTCTCAAGCGACACCGCCAAGAGCCGCCACGTGGTGCCGCTGGGCCGCCTCCTCGGCATTCGCTTCATGAGCATCTTCCGGTTCAAGGTGTGGTGGACCACCCAGGGGACCGGCTGCCGCGGCTGCGACGTGGAGAACGAGACCCAGTTCCTGCTGCTTGACCGCGCCGACGCCGGACGCCCCTACGTCCTCCTCCTCCCGCTCGTCGATGGCGCTTTTCGCGCCTGCCTCCAGCCCGGCGAGTTCGACGACTTCGTGGAAGCCTGCGTCGAGAGCGGCTCCACCCGGGTGCGCGGTTCCGCCTTTCGGAGCTGCCTTTACCTCCACGCCGGCGACGACCCGTTCGCGCTCGTCAAGGACGCGATGCGGGTCGTCCGCTCCCACTTGGGCACCTTCAAGCTGCTCGAGGAGAAGACACCGCCGCCGGTCGTGGACAAGTTCGGGTGGTGCACGTGGGACGCGTTCTACCTCAAAGTCAACCCCGAGGGCGTGTGGGACGGCGTCAAGCGCCTCGCCGACGGCGGTTCCCCTCCGGGATTCGTTCTCATCGACGACGGATGGCAGTCCATCGCGCACGACGAGGACTCCACCGACCAAGAAGCCATGAACCGTACCTCCGCCGGCGAGCAGATGCCCTGCCGCCTCGTCAAGTTCCAAGAGAACCACAAGTTCCGCGACTACCAGAGCAAGAAGAAGCAGAGCGCCGCCGGCATGGGGGCCTTCGTGGGGGACCTCAAGGCGGAATTCTCCACCGTGGAGCACGTCTACGTGTGGCACGCGCTCTGCGGCTACTGGGGCGGGCTGAGGCCGGCGACGGCGGGGCTGCCACCGGCGCAGGTCGTGAAGCCCAAACTCTCTCCAGGGTTGCAGTTGACCATGGAGGACCTCGCGGTCGACAAGATCGTCAACAACGGAGTCGGGCTCGTGCCACCGGAGAGAGTCGGTGAGCTCTACGAAGGCCTCCACGCCTACCTCGCCTCCGCCGGCATCGACGGCGTTAAGGTCGACGTCATTCACGTAAGTGAAAAAAACCAATCAACGATCGCCGGCGTTAATTTGTTCCTGCATATAATGGAGCAATTAATCGTATTTTCCAGTTGTTGGAGATGATCTGCGAGGATTTTGGAGGTCGAGTGGAGTTGGCGAAAGCCTACTACAAAGCTCTGACGGACTCCGTCAAGAAGAACTTCGCCGGCAACGGGGTGATCGCCAGCATGGAGCACTGCAACGATTTCATGTTCTTGGGCACAGATGCTATCTGCCTCGGCCGCGTCGGTTTGTATCAAAAACTTGTAAATTCTTCCCTTAAACATCGATTTATCGATCGTGAACTTTGAGTTCGATTTCGTTGCAGGGGACGATTTCTGGTGCACGGATCCGTCCGGCGATCCGAACGGGACATTCTGGCTTCAGGGGTGCCACATGGTGCACTGTGCCTACAACAGCCTGTGGATGGGCAACTTTATACATCCCGACTGGGACATGTTCCAATCGACTCATCCCTGCGCCGCCTTCCACGCTGCCTCCCGGGCCATCTCCGGCGGCCCCATCTATGTCAGCGACTCCGTCGGCAGCCATGACTTCGACCTCCTCAAATCGCTGGCTCTCCCCGACGGCACCATCCTCCGCTGCGACCACTACGCCCTCCCCACCCGCGACTGCCTCTTCCTCAACCCGCTCCACGACGCCAGGACCGTCCTCAAGATCTGGAACTTGAACAAGGTGAGAACGAAACAGAGCAGAAAAAGAGAGATAGAGAATTAATGACTAACGCAGCTGGTTTCCGTTCGTTTCCAGATCACCGGAGTTCTCGGATTGTTCAATTGCCAAGGCGGAGGATGGAGCCGCGAAGACCGGAGGAACAAGAGCGCTTCCCACTGCTCCCGTACCTTGACGGCGACAGCCACCTCGATGGACATCGAGTGGCAGAACGGTAGCCGGCCGTTCCCGCTCGGAGAAGCCCAGCTGTTCGCAGTCTTCCTCTCCCGAGCAAGAAAGGTCGAGCTACGGAAACCAGAAGAGAAGATCGAGATCACGCTCGACCCCTTCGACTACGAGCTCCTCACCGTGTCCCCAGTGAAGACACTGCCGTCGTCATCCACATCGTCGGAGGCGGTGCAATTCGCTCCGATCGGACTGGTGAACATGCTGAACTCCGGCGGCGCCATGCAGTCATTGGAGGCGAGGCTGTCGGAGGTAGCGATCGAGGTGAAGGGGGCGGGGGAGATGAGGGCCTTCTCATCGGCCCCGCCACTTGGGTGCCGAATCAACGGAGAGGAAACGGAATTCACCTACGAGGAAGGGATGGTGGCGCTGCATGTCCCGTGGTCGGGTTCTTCCTCTAAGCTGACGCTCGTCGAGTATTCATTCTAAGAATTCTAAAGGCATGCAAATAATAATTATATACGCTGATAAATAACACTGTCTTTCTTTGTGTCGATCCTTTCTGATAAAATAAAACTAAATAAACGACTATTGAAGTATGTAGTGGCCATTTTGAATAGTATCGAATTTTTTATGTAATGAATTTTATAGATGGAAGAAACAGTGCTCCAAACAAATTTCGTACACAGCTTAATGGAAAACTTTGTAAGGATAAAATTGCTTCCTAAGGCAAACATGTAACTCTGACATGTCCATGTCTACCTTTATGTTGTTCAGACGACACTAAATGCGGATTGTAACGAGGAGGTGAAGTGGGATGCAATGGTCTGACTGGCAAATTGTTGAATCTGCTTCTTGGCATCTGGAAACACAAAACAAGAATATGGGAAGTATGAGATTACAAGATGAGCATAAAAATTGATTCTATGTTACATCATTCAAGACCTACAAACACCAAGAAATTACAAGAAGTATCACTGATAAGAGTTTGACGAACTCTATTTAGATTATCTTTGCTAGGAATCAACTAGCTCTATTTACTTGTAGGAAGCACTTAGAAAGTTTCATTACTAGTTCTAGATATTGCTTTTGAATTTTATATTTGAGATTGTTCAATAATAAAGGAGAAAGAGGTAACACCCAATCATAACCGATGTTAAAATGGTTTCACTTGCTAGTAATTCTCAGGTGAGATATAGGCATGCTGGTGGGAGGTTGATCAATTTACAAGGCATCCAGCTGCATTTATATCTTCCCAAAAAAAAGAGTCCATAACAACTGAAACAATTACATTTTCCATACTTGGCTTGACATAGAACAATGATGTCAGCAGAGGAGATGTTTAAGTAGATACAACCACAGTTACCTAAAACAGCATCATCCCATGTGCAAAACAAATCTAATGTAGGAATTAGTTGTCACTAATCAGTTGTGAGATAAAATGTCTGATTGATCCTTTGACACAATCTATTCCAATGAATAAGCTTATTTCTAGGTTTTTCAGGGATTAAAATAGTTGATCCCTCTAAAGCTAAGATAACCGTTTGATTCACTTCAGAAAATCACAGTTCCAAACATGTCGGAGGATACTAGTAACTTTGTTAGTTTGGCACAGACAGATAACTTAATTTTTCCTTTTCTTTTCTGGGATGAGAATGTCCTATATTCAGTGCTCTCTTATAAGAACTTCATGGATGATCGATGAAGTGCTCCAGGAAAAGTTCTTATTTGTATGCTAGAATCATTGAAATAGGCTAACAGGTCTGAATCCTCCTGTGTTTGCCACAGTATACTAATGTAAAATTATTGATTCAAGAGCAGTCAAGACTCACCTAACACTGTTCTTTAGAATATCCATTCAGTTGTCGTTGATAGTTTTATCTCCTATAAAACTCCATTATGAATCTATCAAGGCCAAGAGCTTCATGCTTACAAGACTTTGGTTGCTCAATAATTCCCAAAGGAAAAGAAATGAAGTCAATCTATAGGTTTCCAAAGTAAATGACACAGAGATTACAAATGGTTCACCCTAAGTCAGGATTATATATTCTATAGAATTTGGTGAAGCAAATCAACCCTTAAATCTTGAAAGTACTTCTGAAGTTTATGATGCAAATTGCATGCTAGGGAGGATTCATAAAACATTACAAGATAATGAGAATTCCAATTAGAAGGTCAATGATGTCATTTGGGAGGTATCCAACCAGATGCACTTTGAATTAGTCTTTTCCTTTTGATTTGAGGCAAAGGGATAGTTTGGTACTTTGAATTAGGGCTCAGAAGTAGTCATAGCAGTTTACTATTTCATATTTTATAATAAACTTAAGCTGGTACTTGGTTTTATATCTAATATTTATTGCTTTCTTAGTCCGCAAGCTTACTTCAAAATGAAGAAACCTGGCCAACAAGTTAGAGTCCCCACATAGAGAGAGATGTATTAAACTTGTTTTCTTAAGAATTGATGGATGATTTCACACTTCTCTTTCCAGTCAATGTAATCCTTATCTCTTTCCCTTAAGTGTGTTTACTCAGAAAAAGTGTGATTGTCTAGATCCTATGTGGTCTCTCCTTATATTTACTATGATTATCCGCCTATAATTGGTTCAGGTTCTCTAATTAAGCTTGTGTTGTACGGAACCTGCATCATGTAAACCAATGAAATGATTAAGCTATTCAAGGATTCAAAAGGACTCATCATGCACTTCATGAAACAAATACATAGATATTTAGTGATATCGGCGGAATTTTTTTTTATTTATGAGAAAACAAGTGACCAAAAAGAACCAAATGAGATATGCACCTTTCCGGCATTTAGTGAAGCCAACAATATTTGCAATGCTGAGGGTCAAACAAACTCCTATTACAAGGAGATAATCTGCTTGAAATCTAAGAAGTGAAAATATTGCTAGAAAAATCCATGCAACAGCCTGCATTACAAAAGAATTTCCCATTAGAGTAATGATAATGCAACATGGCAATGTAAAGGTATCTCTAACTCAAAATAAATGCTGGGTAAAGACCAACAAAATGTTCAGTATTAGTAAAAAGTTCTATAATAAATTAAAAGATCATTTCCCTTACTGCAAAAGTAGAAATAATATAGTAGGAAACATGAGCAGGCATAAAAGATTAAATAATGAACATATACACACATGAATCATCAAAAAATCAACTTGAGGGAAAATGCTTATCATTATTTGTTTATGTTTATCAGGTTCATTTCAATATTCCAATGTACCTTGAAAAAACATAAATTTTTGGAATAAAAATTCAAATAAAGACAATGCTTATCATTATTTGTTTGTATTTATAGGGAATGTTGTCTACATTGTCATATCCTTAAGAACCTGCAAATTACGTCTCTCTTCAAGTTTAAATCTTCAAAATTCCACCACTCTCTTTTCAGACATATGAAAGACGTAGCTGATAAAAGCAGGTGTTAAAGGCCCAACAGATGAATGAAATGTTGCTTGCCTCTCTCACCTCCAGTGAAAGTAGGGCTTATATATGGTGACGTAATTGCAGTATGCATATAACTCAAAGAATGGGGTTTGGATTGGTGGAGATATCATTTCCTAATCATTACTTGTTCTCTAAATATGACAATGAAGAGAGTGATTGTGAAAACTCATGTTCTTTGGAAATATGATCAACACTGAATCCTCAGAGTTAGAACACTTTCCTTGTGTGATATGAATTAAGTTGATTACAAAGTATAATTGTGTTGAAGTTTCTCTTTGCTGAACTAATACATTGGCATTTGGAGCTTTTGAAACTTAATCTCACAACAAATTCAATACAAGTGCAATTATCCTTTTTGTTGTAGACCATCAAATAACAACTCCTTTACCCCGTCAGCATATTTTCAAATTTAAGAGACTTCTTCTCATGTGATATGCTTCCCTTTAAATAAGGATCAAACTAAACATAAACAATAAAGATTTGATCAACTATTTGTAGCTGCTCGAAGGAGCCCGCTAGAGCAGCTGGTAAAGACCTTAAGATGTGGTTGATCTTAGGTTTGAGACCCGCCTTCGTCAAAAGATTTAGGGGATGGAGGCTTAAGGTTCTCCATATATAGCTTTCTAAAGAAAAAAAAAAGAAACTATATGTAGATGCTCATGAAAATTCTAACATTTTCATCTAATACATTGTCCTCCAATAAACCTGTCATTGCATAGTGCTAGTGGCATTTGTATATATGCAATCATAGCTATGTTTTCTAGACCAAATTTGATCATAACGCTTAAAAATCATACACATATTATAAGGCTTACCGTGAGATAAAGGGTCCACCAAAAGAGCCAAGAATCCTTCTTGTTCATACGTGCAAGAGACTGAAAATAGAAAAGAACCAGAAATCAAATAAATGGGGATTTACAAAACGTCAGATCAATTAATTATACAAACAACTCCCAAGCTAGATATAGAATGTAAAAAACCTCCTGATCCAAGCACTCGAATTTCCAAATGCTCTCTCCTTCCTCATTGATCTCATTCCACCACCTCAGCCCGACCAAAATCCTCCCACTGACATTCTTGACGACCCAGAAATCTAGTGCCGCAAGGAAAACAGTTACCACAAAAATGATAACAAAACTGTCAATGAAGAGAGCCGACAGAATGTAGAACGCCAGCGCTGCACCCTGTCGAGAAGTGAGAGCAAAACATTAGAGCTGGTATCCAGAATGAAAAAAGGAACATACTGGATGCTGAAGAGACACACACCTTGAAGAGAACATGGAACAAGCACGTCTTAGGGTTGGCATAATTTTCGACTGCAGGCTACAAGAAAATAAATATATCAACAATTTGATGACATGAACCCAACCAAAAACATGCCAACTCCCGTGAGAAATTAAATCTAGATCTAACGTTTGCCACTCCAACTACCGCAAAGATCCACATTTCCTGATTAATTCGATATCAAAGAAAACTTTCCCATACATTTGAGGATTAATAGAACACAGAAAAGAAGAAATCAGTAAATCTGATCGAAAGCATCGATTGGAACAAATGCGAAAAGCCACTCCGGGAAGGAGATAGGGATCGGTGAGCTAAATCCGAGGATAAACAGAGATGCAGAAGCGCGATTAGGGTTGTACCTGAATCGGATCCATCTGGAGAGAGGGAAATTATCTCAGTCCCGGCGATCGAATCGCATGCGAGAAGATGGCTCTGGGATTTCTGCTGTTACCCTCTACCCCGCGACGAATTAAGAAAATAACTAAATTTAAAATAAATAAATATCTTCAAAATAAGGGTAAATCATCTTACAAGCATTTTTTATTTTTGTTATCATTAAAAAATTATTTTAAAAATACTTTTATTCCAATATAATTATAACAAAATTAATTAAATTTATTTTAATATATTATAATATTTATAACTATCGTTACTATATATTATAAGTTGAAGTGAAGATAATAAATATTAAAAAATATTTTATTTTGTGAAAGATATTTTTATTACTAAAGCTTAAAGCAGTCGAATTGGACTTCCGTGGGGTCGGGCCGGCCACCCCCAGAGATAGTCAATGAGGCTAACTGGGTTTATCATTTTTTTTTTTTAAAGTAGTCCAATTGGACTCGTCAAGTTGGTTGGCCTGTCAAATAATTTAAAAGGATTAAACTGAAATTTTATTAATCTATTTTAAAATGGATCTAAATAGAGTCATTTATGTGGGTTGCAAATGTAAGTGGGCTAGAGTGGGGTGAGTTAGGGTTGATCTACAAGTTGAGAAGAAAAAAAATGAAATTTAAAATAAAAATAGACTCTCAAATTAAAATTTATTTATGAAACACTTAAATTCAATGAATTATGGACTGATCATCTAATTCGTAATTCATGATTTTTAACTAGTCGGTCCGCTTTACTTTACTATGGATAGCTCTACTAAAGATGAAACTCTAGATTAAGGTAGTCAAAACATCCTAAATTGAAACAATTCTATAAAAACCCGTCATTGAAGACCCTCGACGACTGCTCCCATATCTTCCAATCATAAATCTTGTCAAAAAAAAAAAAACTACTATAAAAGGGGGAATTTTACGATGAAAATTATTGATATGTTTGGTTCGATCAGATGCCACTTTCGAAGTTGGATAGACATTTGGCCGATCGACTTTTGGATTTGGAAGAACTCTCCGACCGATCAAATTTTTCTGATTGATGTTTATCGATTGGAGCTACTAGCTGTCGATAGGAGCTACTAGCTGTCGATAGGAGCTTCCAACTGCTAATTTTGGTGTTGTCGCTTACCGCTTTAGAGTTGCTTGCGAGGGAGTTTTACAGTCCTATGCAAGACATGCATATTAACCTAATTAAGCATAGTTGATGTGATGGAGCTGAAAAAAATATTATATTCTACGGAGTCAATCACAAGGCCAAGTTGGAGAAGTGTGATTGGAGGAGACTCAACATTCATAAAATGATAAGATAATATAGAGCCGATGTACTATCCCAACAGACAAGTAGTATCATGGCATGGGTCGAGTGAAGAATGTTTGGTCATTCGTAGAATTGTCTTAGAATATTAATGGCAATTTTCAGTGGAATGCTGCACCGATTTATGGTAGATGCAGAAATGGCCTGGGCTCCTATGACTTGGTTGATCAATCGAGCTAGGAGCAACACCCATTGCTTGTACTGCTCTCTTATTTATACAAGTTGACTCATCTCGATGATCTGGACTCCGATTGGCAATCCGCAAGGATGGGAGAAGAGCTTTGTGTTCTACCCATATGTTTAAGAGAGTTAGCACACAGATCCCTTGATTCCTTACCGACTGGAGCTCCTCCACATTGACATTTTTGACCGATCAATCAAGCAATGTGTTAAAATCTACTGGGGGCTTCTTCACCAAAGATCGAAAGAAGTCTCCGTCTATCAAGCCTTGCGAGAAAGCACTGATCAAAAGCTCTGAAGTGGTCAAAGGGACATCAAGAGTGACCGATTAAATCACTGAACATACTCTTTTAGGATCTCTTAGGGTTTCCACTTGAGGGTGAATAAATTCAGCGGCGTCTTGTGATTCCTTCGACTACTAGCAAAATAATGTAAGAATACCATTTTGAAGTCACCAAACGAGCAAATAGAGGCTGTAGGGAGTCGGGTGAACCACCCAAGTCTAAGAGTGTGGTTAGAAACATTCGGCACTTCACGCCATCAAAATATTGATGTAATAAGGTAGCATTTTCAAACTTGCATACGTAGTCTTCCGGATTATCGGTGGTCGATAATGACGCACAACGGATCTTCCAGAATGTTTTGGCAAAAAGGAGAATTATTATAGCTCTCTGGCCAGCTGAGAGATGACACTTTGCCCTTGGGGCAGTGTGTTTCCAGTTGAAGTTTTAGAGTGTGCGTCACGAACATAATTCTAACGGGATTACGAACCGAAATTTGGGGTACACCGGTTGGCTATGCAACGTTGGTTGAGGGACTTGAGGAATTCCAGTCAAGGCAGATGGTCCACGAGAAGTTACTTGATGCACTTGTTGCTGCTCCAATACACCTCTTATCACATCAGCTACGATTCGATCCATGTCATCTGTTAGTGTTAGCCATAAGTGTCAATCATGGTTTGATTGGCAAGGACAATTTTGTATCATATTTTATTAATAAAGGCAAGTTTGGTTATTATTATTTTATTTAT
>JBAMIE010195827.1:0-11535 GCA_037177295.1 Kaempferia parviflora | reverse complement strand
TATGCTCCACCGGTTGGTCTCCCTCTAAAAAGTGAATGAGAGAGCGAATAGTCGAATTCAACTGTACCACACTGTAAAAAAAAAAAAAAAAAAAAAAAAAAAATCAGTGGGATAACAAATGTTAGCTGTTTGAAAAACTTCGGTAACTTCCAACCGATCTCCTCCGGAATTAATTAAATGGAAGAACGGAATTAAAAGAAAAAAGATTTTACATATTTATTCACCAGGACAACGATGCAGCCCAACCATGTGCCATGTGTGTATGTATATATTATATAAAAGCGAGGTAGAGTTGCCAGGGACATACAGAAGCTGGTGCGAACCTTCGCGCGGCTCCAATTGGAAACACATTTTAGTGTTTCAGAGCTGCAGAGAGAGCACTAATAGCAGCGAGCAGGAATGGGGAAAGAAGAGCAGTTTGAGGTTCTAAAGCTCAAGGTTCACTTTCTTTCTTGCTTTCTTTTTTCTTTAAGGTATGTATTTATGAGAAGAGATGAAACAGACGCACTGTTGATTCTGGCAGACGCATGTGTTGAAGGTGAACGTTCACTGTGACGGGTGTAAGATCAAAGTCAAGAAGCTTCTCCACAGAATCCAGGGTTCTTCGTTTTCCTCCTTGATTTTTGTGCTCTAATATCTATAAACATGGCTAAAATAGATGATTTGCAGGAGTGTTCTCGGTGGAAGTAGATGTGGAGAAGCAGAAGGTGACAGTGCAGGCAAACGTGGACTCGTCGACTCTGATCAAGAAGCTGAAGAGAGCAGGGAAGCACGCAGAGGCGTGGCCTGATAATAAACCCAGCAACCAGGCCAAGAACAACAGCAATAGCAAGCAGCAAAAGCTCGGCGGCGGCAACAACAAGAGCAAGGAGCAGCAGGGAAAGCAGCAGAGCAAAGCCCAGCACAAGCCGCTTCCTTCCTACAGCTCTGATGATGAAGAAGACTCGGACAATGAAGAAGAAGAAGACGACATGCGCATGCTCGACAAAATCTTGAAACAGGGGAGCAACAACCATAATGCAACGAAGGGGGTAAATGGAGACGCCAACAATAATGCAACCATGGCAGCTTTGCAAAAGATGATGAATGGCAATGGCAATGGCAATGGCGCACGCAGCAGCTTCGGGCTGCAGAGCCAGGTGCCAATGCCGGTGAACTACCATGGTCAAGCTCATCACCTTCCAGCCATGGCGAGGAGCCACAACATGCAGCAGCAGCAGCCTCAAATGATGTATCTGAGGTCATCTCAGGTGGCTCCCTACACTGGCTACTACCCGAGTCCCTATTATTACTACCAAAGCAACCAGCCTTACAATGACTATGTAACTCACTTGTTCAGTGATGAGAACACCAGAGGCTGTGTCATCATGTAGTAGAAGAAGCGTGTTTACTAGAGTGTTGAGTGATTTCATATTTAACTGATGATGAAATCAGAATTTGGCAGTGTGGATGTGTTGCTCCATGAGAAGCTAACAACTGAGCATTTTGTGTGGCTTTGAAAGTTCGATAAGAGAAATAAATGAATGCAGCCCTAATGGCAAGCATCCCATGTGCAGTTTTTCTGAAACAAAATATTTATTAGTTCGTGTGGCAAAGTCAACTTGGCTTACCGTTCAAGCACGGAGACGAGGGGAGGCGTGATGGCTCAGCTGCTGACTAAATTTCCTGCTCGGATGCTGCCGCCGCACGTGGAGACGGGAGCAGTTGTCGACATGCACGTGCTATCCACCATTGGTGTAACTACTGGTTGCTGCAAGTTGTATAAAGAAGGGATGATGATAGTGAATGAAACACAGAAACAGCCTATTCAATTCGAGTTAAAGATAGATCGTATTTACCCTCTAGAAGAAGACAGAGCAAGCTCAGCCGAGACGATCCATTTCAGAATGATCCATAGCAAGCTAATGCATCAATAATATATGGGCAAAAAATCATATAGCATTTTTTTTTAATTGTTCCTCTTGCATTTTTTTTTTATCAAAAAGCATTCGACCCTACTAATCCCTCTAAAATGACACAGCTGTCGTTAAATATACTGTTCGATATTATTATCTAATATCACATGCATTAAATCTTAAACCTGATCAGGATACGTATGTGTTGTAGCAGCTACAGTTAAAACTACAGTTTCATAGTTGCTGTCATAGTTATAGTAGCTATAATTTCATAACTACTACAACATAGATGTAGTTGAACAAGACAAGTTTGTGGTGTAACAACTATGAAACCGTAACTATTACGACGTGAATGTAAGTAAACAAATCAAGTCCACAGCTATAGTTTCGTACTTGCTACAATTTGAAACCGACCTATCAAAAAACCAAAATCGATTAAAACACTGTATTTGAGAGTAGCTGTATAATTTTACAAGAGGCTGGTGGAGTGGACGCTCTTTTGATATATGAAAAAAATGAAAGCCGAATGCTACCTTGATGATTAAAAAAAATGCTCTTTTAATTTTTGCCCATAATACGTGTAATACCTAATACATGGTTAAAGAGAAAAATTAGAGACTACACATGTGATTGTTTTTGCCCATAATACATCTAATAGCTGATACATGGTTGAAGAGAAAAATAAGAGATTATACATGTGATTGGATTAACATAATCTACTTTTTCCATTGTATATCCATGAAAAAAAATTAAAAGCACATGTGATGATGTGACAGTAAAGAACATCCATTCAAACATGCTCTTAAATGAGTTGCAGTAATTAATTCTTGAAATTGAGGACTGAAAAGAATTCAAGAAAAAGCGTGTTGTGGTTGCAATGATAACAAGCATCAGTTAGATGCTTCAAATGATTCCAAACTGATGGCATATTACAACGAGACAAAGTGCCATGTGAGCACCAGGAGAGCATTGCTCCAGGGAAGCTTCATCTGTTGCTTCCTTGGTGGCACATTGTGGAAAGCTAAAGCTTGACACTACACTCATTATGATCACTTGTCCAATCTGCCTTTGTCCTGTTGATGTTGATTTTAGCACTTAACAGTGTTTCGACTCTCAAAGTAGAACTTTAATTTCAAGTGTATTCTACATAAGCAGTCTTTGGATTTACATACCCTTGAGCACTGACTGTCGATAAAGACAAATGTAGGATTTTCATTCTTTGTAAAACATGAAAGCAAGATATAAGCATGCAAACAGCAGAGAGATGGTCTCGGACTAAAGTAGAGAAAGGCAGACGATCAGTACCTGATCTGTTGCATGGTTTCTCCAGACCTTCCTCCGAGACTCAGAAAGTTACTCTTTACTGCATCGTTTGCTCCTCTGCAATGCCTGCTGAGTTTTGAGTCGAATAGCATGAATATTATGTTACAGGTGGAACACTAGAAGCCTACCTAACTGAATACCTGCTTTATGTGCATTCTGTGTACTCTTCTTTGCGATCAACAAGGAACACGAAGAGATCTATGCCAATTCAGAGATACTTTTGCAGATAGATTAAAGATATATCGCATCTAAGGTCTATCTTTTTAGTGAACTAGCACAAGAGAAGAAATCGTTTCAACAGCCAGTTACATTTTCTCTTCTGCTGGAACAGTATCAACTTATTTATATGTACAGTTTAGAGATTACATACATATTTACATCCCCTCTTCATTATTCCTTTCAACAAGTACTGGAGCTGCTGGTATGCTGAACCACCACTCTCTTAATCTCCTTGCTGCTCGCTCTGTAGCTTCCCTTCTCGGTGGGGAATGCATTGTGAATATCTCCAGAAACATCAAGGAAAATATCCACTTGGCCGGTAAAAAGGCTACAGCCAGAGCCATTAAAACGAGTGCCAATAAAGCAGTGTTAATAGTAGCCTGTAAAACATGGCATACATGTTAAAAGAAGTTGAAACAACAAAGACATTCAAACAGCTAATAAAAGGGAAATTTGAAGCAAAAATTAAAAATAAACACCTGAGAAGGAACAGCAAACAACAGTGCCCGTAATTTAAGGAGAACAATATTCCCATTCCTAACAAGCTCTTCAACTTGAGAAATTGCATTTTGAACTGCGAGGAGCTGTTCCATTGTATTCATAGATGGAGGAGCAATCACCTTGACCTGATCAACTGGTCTTCCTTGATTGATAAGTCGAGTTAGCAGTATAAACATTGCAACAAAGAGAAGAAGTGCAACAAGTCCATAACCAAGCCACCCCCTGCAGTAGTTCACATCAAACATAACTCCATCGATTGATCCAAAAAATACTAACAGAAGCAGCTAAAAATAACAGAACTCCCTTTTCAGCCCAAGATGACTGACATATCACTAGAAACACTGTTGTTAATAACAAAACCTCCTTGTGTGTAACATTATTGATAAATAATGTGAACTTGTTGGATGAATGGAAAAATATATGAACGAACCTTATAGTTTACTGGTATTCCATGCCACCTGTTTGTTTTTTTTTCAATCTCCACACTTGTCCCTAATACAGTTTATTTATTTTAGCTTAATGTGTTTTAATACATATTTTATTCAATCAATATGTTGTTTAGGTGTGGCAGTTCATTATGAATGAAGGAAAAGAATAAAAATCATTTAATGTGTTAAGTATAATAAATTAGTTATATTATGGACTAAAGTTGACATTTTTGAAAGAAAAAAATTATTGGAACACAGAATATTGGTCAAATTATAGGACTATAATTTACCTCGATATATATATATATATTCTCATGATATGTAGCATGTGAGTTACCACAAAAGTCAATTGATAATGACCATAACTTGTTTGACATTGTCCTAATTTCACTACATGATTTTTTTCCTGTCTCTCGAAGAATTGGCCAAGCTAAAATGGCTCATGTACGAAAGAAAAATTCATCCAAAAATTACTAAGCCAACCCAATCATGATATTCAAACATAATCTGTACAAACCATTATGCAGGCCTTGCACATGCATAGAATTTTTGTAAGAATAGGTTTCATTTTAACCCATTTTCTATCACCAACAAATCCAAAGTAGAACAAATTTTCAGTTTCCACATCGCTGCAATAACAATTTTGGTTAACCACCAAACTCACACATTTCAAGTATCGCAAATAATTTGCTGCTACACCACTGAGCATATTGTGTAAGATAATGATAAAGAAGAGAGAGGTAAATTTGTTTGACAGAGTTATGTGTTGGTATGACAGTCATTGCCTAGGAAAAAAACAGAGAAATGCTTGAACCTTGATAAACACAATCAAAGACAGACAAAAGTTAAAATAGCTACAGTCAATGAATAAAATATCAGAGTACCTAACTCCAAAGTCCAAACTGTTCTGCAGTATAATTTTCTATATGGTAATAGCCACCTTATTTTTTGTTTAGCTCCATACTAGTCAATGTATGTTTCTTTCATATCTTGCTACTACAAAAGGCCTGCCTCTCTGAGCTGAGTTTAGAGATTGAAGTACAGTGTCATTTAAGTTATTTTCCATTCACCTAAAATTTAACAAATCAATTCATTTTAAGTTATTTTCCATTGGCCTTTATGTATTCTGTTGGCTTTGTTCGTGTTCATCAATATTTGGAGGAGTGGTGCATGTGTGGCTTGTGCATGCTGGCGTGTCATAAGCACATTGATTGTGTACTTTGCTACAGGTTTTTTTTTTCTTTTGGTGGAGCTTGTGGAATGGTTCTGTTGGTATTCTGCAAACTTATATGGACTTTTGAATTGTGGAGGTTGAGCTTGCTGGCATGGATTTTCTGAATTTGATGGATTCCTGCATTCTTTGGTCATATTGTGAAGTGGTGTTGCTTTTATTTGGCTTCCTTTATTTTGAGAAGAATTGTGGCATGGTGTACTGTTGGAGTTTTCGTGCCATATTTTGGAGAAGTAGAGCTTTGTGCCATTTGGTGTATTGTAGTTTCAGTTTTTTTGCAGGTGATATAAATTTGATGGTTGATTGCTATGGGAGTTTGGCTGATTTCCGGTGAAATCCAGTCCACGATGGGATGCTCATGTGATATTGGCATAATTCTGGACTGTGATTATAGGTGCAAGATTGGAGGTTTTTTTGGTGTTGATGGAGACAGTACAATCAAGCTTGCTGAAATATGTCTTTACTATGAAATGTTTAATGCTTATCTGAAGAATTTAAAAGGTGAATCATTAGGGAGAGATTTGATGTTGAATTGGTTTTTCTCTATTGGAGGTTCGATTTTGTAGATGGGAGAGGAGTTTTCTTTTATAATTTAGGTTTTGTAAATTTGATAGAATTGGATTATTTTGCTTGAGAGCTTCTTGTAAATTCGTCTAAGTCTTTGTAAAACTGTATTAGAAGGTCAGGTTTGGCCCCCCTTTTAATATAGTTTCTTTTTTTTTTCAAATAAAGTTTTGTCATTAAAAAAAATTAACAAATCAATCAGTCTCCTTATATCAAGTTCTCTTCATCTTCAAGGTAATATAAATAAATAAATAAGCACAGGTATCCTACGCTACATGATACTAATAGATCAGTCTAAGACAGGCTACATCAACATAATAAAATTCTCAAGTATCAACTAAGATATTCAGTTAATCTAGAGTGTATACAAGGTTCTAAAAATGTGTGTAGTTAAGCATTAAAGCACTTCCAGGATATGAAACTTATTTTAGAATTACATACACAGTTAATAATGAAAGAATGGTTTAATTGCACTTGCCTAATACTTGCAAAAACCATTAGAGTACAAATTCACTAAGATTAACCAAGCAAAATATTCCTACAATTGCGCTCGTCACTAAGATAGGTGTCACACATCATTAGCATTCTAATGTATATTCATAAATACCAGAGGAAGGGTCCCCTCGGAGCGGTGCGATGATTAAGGCGTGGGAGTTTGCCACATGAAGTCTAGAGGTTGAATCTCGACGTGCCCGAGCATATACCTCCCCCATATTTTTGACCATTTTGCACTTATGGCTAGTAGTCACCCGTGATTTACCTCCTCCGTGTTGGCCCTGGGACGGATTGGCGGGGACACTGGGGCGAGCGTATTCGCCTTTTTGCCACATAAATACCAAAGGAAGGTCCCCACAGGGGTGTCGAGTTGGCTAGAGGGTGGCAGATTTGCTACAATGGGGCAGGGATCAATTCTCGACGGGCACATACCCTCGGAGAAAAAACTCTCCCACGCCCTAGCTACTTGGCAGTGGGCTATAAGTTACCATGATTTATCTCCCTTCACATAACCTGGGACGGGCTATGAGTGATTTACCTCCCTTCTCACTTCACATAACCTGAGACGGGCTGTGAGTGATTTACCTCCCTCTACATAACCTAGGACGGGCTGTGAGGGGCATCTGGGTGAGCATAATCAACTTTGCAATAATAAATGCAGAGGAAGTAATTAAACTTTCCAGGTATAGTGTGTTCAAGGGATGGATTCATCCACTTGATGTCATGGTGCTAATATAAAATCCAAAGCTGTTGGAGTTGACACAAAAGAAAGATTGCATAAAGACATTATAAAAACTAACTAATACTCTAAGAACTGTTAATCAAGAATTGATTAATGTAACATGATGCACTACTTTTAGAACAAAGAGAATATATAGAGACAAACCTAAGAATAACATAAAAAGATGCACAACAAAATACAGATGACTTGACAGGATTGTCCCAATTTGCCACGGACACGAGGAAATTTCCAATTTGAACAAACGGATGTAACAATTCCTGCAAGGTTTAACATGAAATAAAGTGAACCAATGGTAAAGAAGGTCAGAACTATGGCAGAGATAATTATCAGTTTCAATTATTCCCAAGCTACTTATGACAGCTTAACTAGCCTTTTCTAGTGTCAACTCTAAAGGTTTTAACAAGTTTGAATTTGAAAAAAGGAAAATATATAAGGAGTGATATCACCAGATAAAATACCTTCATTAGAGCCAAATTGGTATCAAGCCCATCTACTTTAACCACGCCAACTGCAGCCTGTGCTTGTTCTATCTTCTTGAAATTAGTTGCACAATCTGTGACTGCCTTTTCCAAGGGTGTCATTTCCCCTACAATTAATTTTCCAATACAAAGTCTTTCACCAGTCGAGACTGGTGACACGACCCCTAAGTTTGACAAAATGCCCATAGCAGAAACAGAGTAACTTGGACTTCCAGTCCCAGAAGTGGATCTATTAGTGTGTTCTGACCCCTTTGATGCCATCATACTAGCCAGTGCTTCCAGTATACGATCACCTCCAGGAAGCTGATCACACAAGTTGAATGTTAAAAGTGACTCGTACCTAATCACCTCAGAAGGAACCAGCTCTAGAAGAGTCTGCAATCTCATAATGCCCATGATAGCCATTGAAAGCGTCTGTTCCTTCTGCACACCCTCTATCTGATATTTCCTAATAAACCTATGCACGTACAGAACTTCTTGCATAATTGCTAGCCAATAATCACGACGAGAATGACCTTTAAGTTCGGGAAACTCCATAAACACAGGTTCTGATCTACAAAATTGAATACCTCATGTTAAAACATAATCAAGGACATGATAAAAAAAATAACCGTATAATAGGATCCCATAATAGGTACTGCAACTTAATGCAGTGTGACAACTTACAGTGCTGTGGATTTGTACATGACTGCCTTGTCAAAAAGGCGTGAACCCCAAGGACCAGTTAATTCAGGCTTGATGGACTGTTTTAAATCATCTGCAAGGTCATATATCTTTGGCTTATCATAAGTCACAACTTTTAAAGCTTCAAAGTAGAGAGCATGATCCGTCAGTGTCAATCTTCCTGCAGTAAACAGAATCTCTCATAAATTGTCAAATGAGGGCTAGTTAAAGAAATTAATTTCTTTGTTCCTTTACTCACTAAAACAAAGTATAAAAATATAGAAACCCACCAGGCCATGTAGAAATTCCTAGATGCTCAAGGACAGGTTGGGTGGTCAGAGTTCCATCCATATCAAGAATCCTTTCTCCTCTATGGAATCGGAGGTCTGCGAGGAAAGAAGATTCTGACTGAGTCTTCATTTTCTTTATTGCTCTGTACACAAGAGAAACTTTCTATTTTAGAGATTAAACTTGTAAATTCATTAAGCACAGTGCATAAAATGATACAGAAACAATTATGCTTAGAAGATAAACATCTAAACACAGCATGACTTGTATCATTCTTTTGCCTAAGCAAAATACCACTACCATTCGAGTTATGAATTTCTCCAAGTAATCGCACTGACTTGAATTGCATATGACGTGATATAAATACCTGTTTAGAGTGCTCAAGTACTTCTCGTAGTTAGCAAATGAAAGTCTCCTTCCAGTTGATGCAGTAAGAACATTGAAAAGATTTGAACAGCTCACCACATCTGCAATTGAGGAGATCGCAGGTGCTATCCGGGAAAAGGCATCCACCCCAACTGCTCTCTCCTTATCAACCTGCAAATAGGTCCCATAACGATGAACTCCAAACAAAAACAAAGTCCCTTTTTACTAATTGCAAGGTTCGATTTTGAGTAACCAATCAAATTAGTCTAGAGTTTCCCTGATCAGAAATTAGAGAGGTAACATCTGAGTCGCTACCTTAGCTTCCGGCGAAGCGGGAGGTGTTGCCACAGAAGGAGAATCCCAGGCCAGCATCATATCAAAGGTAAGGCGACGAAAACTCTTATTAGATAGATGCCCTGCAACTTGACAGGACAGTTCGATCGTTCTGAAGCAGCAGTACTCGATCAAATTTCTCGCGTAATGAGCGGCGACCTTCACGCTCTCAGGCGCCTCCTCATCGAAGCTACGCTGAAGATCCTCTACAGAAACACCCAGGATTCTGAAAATTCAAAGAAAGAGTAAAACTTTGCGAAGAAATTGCACAAAAGCAGCGTAAAAATAGAGGAACAGAAGGGGGAGGGAGGGTGGTGTTCAGTGCAGTACAGGGAGCATCGAGCAACGACGAGGTTGGCGATGGGAGACAGCGCGGCGATGGAGTAGGTCCGGTGGCCGGAGGGGGAGCGGGAGAAGTCACCGAACTCGTCGTCGTCGCTGTGGAAGGAGGTACGGCGGGAGAGCGCCCAGGAGGAGTCCTTTACCAGATCTTCGAGCAGATCCCTCGTCTTGCTCATCATCAGAGTCATCGCCATCGCTGCTTCTTCGTCTTCGTGTCGTCCCCTCTCCGCTCCGATCTCTTCCTATGAAAACCCTCGCGTTCCTAAATCAGCGTCACAATTAATCTCGCCTACCAAATGATGTCCTTTTTTTTTCTTAAAAAGGACAAAAGCGTCAATAAATCTAAATTTAAATAGTAAATAAAGTCCTATTTGGTCATTATATTGTTGCCACGTGTATTAATCATGGTTTCTTTACGACGAGAGTCGAGTCTATTTGCTCTACTATGCCTCCTAAACTGCAACCGACAAGAATTACGTAAATTAGCGACCACGAACAAACTCACAGTCGTGCGCGCCTCTGACGGCTTAGTTGTGAGTTGCCACGGCAGATTTAGAAAAATAATAAATAATTCTTTTTTACACCTACCATACTCCTTTTCAATTGCTTAAACATTTACTAATCGAGTTTAATTAACCTCGGTTGAGATGGGAGAGAAAGGAAAAAAAAATAAAAGGAAGTTAAAATATTTAGGATGTTTTTGTTTGCTTATTTTTCATTTTTTATTTTTAGAAAATACATATATTTTTTAAAAAAAATATGTTTAATTTATATTTTTCACATTTAATTTTTAGAAAAATATATAGTATTTTCTAAAAAAATAGAGCACATCTAATTTTCATTCTCTAAAAAATTAAAAAATACAGGTTGCATTTGGCTTTAGTCATTTTCATTTTCTATAAAATCTTGCATTTGGTTTGTATATTTTCTATTTTCTAGAAAAAAAATAATTTTCTAGAAAACGTGTTTGATTTGTATTTTCCACGTCTGTTTTCTAAAAATACAAAGAACATTTTTTGGAAAACTAGAGAATAGACGTTTGGTTGGCATGTTTTCCATTTTCATTTTCTAGAAAACGTGCATTTTCTAAAAAATAGTGTTTGGTTTGCATTTTCTATATTTATTTTCTAGAAAAATATATAACATTTTCTAGAAAAATAGAGAATATAATGACAAATTATCATTTTCTATTTTTTGAAAAATGTGCATTTTCTAAAAAAATAAAAATGGAAAAAAATGTAAACCAAACGTCCCCTTACCTTTTCTGTCATTATTTTCATAATTATTAATCAATTATAACAATTCAGGTGAAGTATTTTTCCATCAAGGCTAGGCACAGTCTGTTGGAGCAATTTAGTGTCCTAGGATTTTGATTTTTGGGCAAAGGTTTAAGTTAAGTTTATTGTTGTTACTAATATGCATAATTGAGTGTGTAGGAGATTAGTGCAATAGGAGAAAAGTCCAAGTGTGATCTTGGCAATAGAGGAGAAGTCCAAGTGAGGATTGACTGTGTAAATCCAAGGAGGAGCCTTGGTGGCGTAAGCCCAAGTATGACTTGGCATATGGAAGACCCAACAACAAGGACCGATGCCGATGGAAGCTTCTAGAAGGCAAGACGTGAAGGATGGGGAAGCATCCGAGGGACGCGAGGCCGAGGGAAGAAGGC
>JBAMIE010195818.1:0-23580 GCA_037177295.1 Kaempferia parviflora | reverse complement strand
CTTAGCACAATTGGTAACTTTTTATTCTTCCACTCAAGTGGTTCCAGGTTCAATCCCCGTCGGACTTCTTTTCTTGTTTATTTTTATTTTGCCATTTTTTATTTTAAAAAAATTTCCAAAATTCACATAATTCATCCTTAATCATTAACAATTTTTTTTGTAAAATTTTGGGGCGTTACATCGCCACCGGCGGCAGCCAGCGACCATCACCCTTCGTCGCCATCAGTCTCCATCGCCGGGAGCAGCCTCCAACACTGCCACGGTCAGCGCCGCCTGTGGCAGTGGTGGAGGCTGCGCTTCCTGTTCTGTGCCGACCATCAAGCTAAAGCTGTGTTCCGGCCATCGAGCCGTGATTATATTTATGCTGCTATGTCCCTGTTGTATTCTAGCTTACAGGCCGATGCCGTATTGGGATGCACGTCTCCTTCCGGACCCGCATCGCATTCGGCATATGCTGCCTTTTTCCGGGACGCGGTGACTCGACTGACATCCCGACCTGCTCACCAATCTATCCGAGGGCGCCCCCCTAGCCAGGGTATGTTCCTCATATTTATCATTTACCGCATTTCAGTACATTGTTTATTTGGCTTCTTACTGCGTACATTGTGGGGACTCACTCCGAGCGCCGGAGTGTTAGGACCGGCGATGAGCGTGGATCAGAGGACTTCAGACGACTTGGTCAACCCAGGGACAGCTCAGCCTTCTCACTGGCCCCTCCAGCTTCTCAGCTTCAAGACGGGATCCGTCACTGATCAAAAATGTTTATTGAAATTTCTCTATTTGTGGTATTGAAATTTCTCTATTTGCAGTGTTATCAATCATAACACGTGAGACTAAAAAAATCATGATATTGTAATGAGAAAATTTTTTCAATAGTACGTTGTAGATGAGTCTCGAATTCTATATTCATTATTGATTAATATTTTTTTTAATAATACGTCATTTGTCGAACTTTAGATTATTTATTAAAATTATTAATAAAATTTAAAATTATTTTTAGTGTGAAAAAAATATTAACATAATTTCATCATAAATTTTGTCAAATTAATTTAAAAAGTGTTAGTATTGAAGTCATATTTTTAATAATATAGTAAGATTTTGAAATGGTTTGGGAAATATAAAAACATACTCACTTTGGGGCCAGGCTCGAGTCGGATACGACAACTGAAATGGCCCTGGGTCTGTGCCCAGCGTGGACCGGACCCCCTGACGGCTCTACGCTCATCTTTTTTACCAACGTCAGGGATAAAATGGGTAAATTAAGAAGGGCCGCAACAAGCAGCAGCAAATTACGAAGCCTTGTATATAAGCTGTTACCCTAGGCGTTATCCGGCTTCGGCGGCCTCCTTCCTCAGAGCTTAGCGATCGGATCGCCATGGCCGATCCTTGTTCCGCCGAAGATCTAGACCAGCTCCTAGATAGTACTACTACGCCTCTTGCTCTCCCTCGCCCGTGCGTTTAATTCCTTCGCTTTTGGTCGTTATTCTACCTGCCTTCTGTGTTTCAGGCGCTTTGGACGATTTCTCTCAGCTCGGTCTCACTCCCTCCCAGAGGTAGTTCCTTCCAACACTACTGCTCAAGTCGTCGCTCATCTGAAGCGATTGTTTTTTTTTTTTTTTTATCTCGAATTCTTCTTTGTTGTTGGAGGTATGATAATATTGACAGTAGCGATGGAAAAAGAGATGGGAGAGTGGGGAAGGATCCGTCGCCGCCCTCGTCTTCTTTCTCGCCACAAGTACAGGGATTGGGAATGGGCCTGCCGGATCTGGGTGCGAGGAGGAAGGGGAAGCAGAGGACCCCTCCCAAGGGTTCTCACGCGTCCGAGGCACTTGAGAAGCTGACGCAGCAGACGCGTGAGGCAGTGAGGGGCTTGGAGTCAGCTACGAGAACCACCAACATCCCCCATGGCGCCGATGCTGAAATGGTCGAGGAGTTCGTCAAGCAGTTCGAGGCGGAGATAGCTGGCTCGCAGGTATTTTCCGCCTTTCGTATAATTTAGAGAAAGAAAAATAGACAAAACAAGTTAGCCTGGTTTATATTGTCATTATTATTATTTTCAGAACCTTACTATACATTTCTAAATCATCATATATATCAAGGGACAAATAGAGCTTGGATATCTGCGGAGCTTCGTTTCTGTTAGTCCAAGAAAGTGATATATTTTCCATGCTTCAACAATTTTGCTTGTTCGGGTTAATTCATTTTTCCAGTTATGCATTGGGGTAGAATGTGCTTAGGCTACGTTGTTCCGGTTCAACACTCTGTATTCTTTCGACCCAGAATATTCTGGTTTCTCTAGTGTTTCTTCCCTTGGTGGCCACGTTAGTGTTAATGGATGTTGGATTGTATCTTTTCTGTGAAGGTCGAAAGTGGTCGCTTTATACTTTACCTGGTCTTATTATATCTGTTTCTTGAGTCCGGCTTCATAGATGTTTCAAGAGAGGAGACTAATTAGGGTGCTTCCATTGACAAGTGAAGCTCTCTTAGTGAATTATTATTGACTTTGCTTTTGAGATACTTGATATTTTCCAAAAGCCTCTCTATTTCATAGTAGGTTACAATTGAGGCTGACATGGGCACTTGTCCTCAGTGTCACAGCCACCATAATGATTTTCAAGCAACACAGTATTTTCCATCAGATGCTATGATTAATCTTTAAATTGCTTCCTTTCATCTCCCAAACATAGATACATGAAAAATCTTTCTGAAACTGAAAATATTATGTAGCTACTTTATGATGTTTAATTCCTGTCTGCTCCTGACAAGATGAATTAGATACTTACAATTTGTAAACTACAAACATAGCAATGATTGTCTTTTGAATGTTCTATTTGTGTTTTGATTTTGTGGCTTGTTTACTTGGTTGGACCAACATGAGGGAAAATGGAGGGTAGGGGAAAGGAAATAAAAGCACATGGAGGAGATGAAGGTTATGCATTTTTTTGTCCCTTTTCCTCCTCTCTATCTATTTCCTCACATTCATTCACCCAATCAAATAAGACTTTATTGCTTTTGGTTTGCAATATCATCAAGGGTCTGCTTCATGTAAAATATGAGTCACTTGTGTATTGGCATCTTATGTTATTTTTAGAGAGTTATGAATGATTTGTCATTTGTAGTGTTATTAAAATATTTTTCTAGATAACTCTTCTTAATGAAATATATTTTATATGTAAATCATCAACTTTTCCTGTGAATGAAATCACCACTTTTTTACTTTATTTTGCTTGGGTTTTTGGAATTAACATTATGATTTTCCTTCGTCAACATTTGCTTAAACTTTGGTGCTCCTGTGGATAAATTCAGCCCAATAAACTAATTACATGGTGGGACAACTACTGAATTTCATGCTTTAAAATTTGTCTGATGAATGCATCAACTAATTATGAGCTTGAATATGTCCTATAATAGGCTTCAAGTTGTTTGACCCTCAACTATTTGGTATTTTTTTTTTTTCAAAAAGTTCTTTTTCTTTTTCTACTTAGGCTCTAATTTCTGCTATTGAAAAATATGACTTGATCATATGGGTCGTATGCTGTTCCTGGCTGAATAACAAACTTAGCAACCTTGCCCATGAAGGTAGGTTCAACCGAGTCTCATCATCAGGCGACCTTTTGTGGAGTTGTAGCTCTCAACATGATGGAAAATGGTGGAGACTATGCTTCTTCAGTATTCAGTTCCCCCTTCCAATTAACAAGATGCAATCCAGGATTGAGCATACAATCAAGATAGTGAATGCCGTTCACAGGCATAACTTCAGCCATGTGTGATTATCATCTGTCTTTTTGAGGAGAAGTAGATCTCCACTGTTAACAAATGGAGACTGTATGCTTCTTTATATTCAGTTCCACTTTTCAACTAATAATATGCAATTCTGAAATGGGTATGCAATCAAGCTAGAAAATCCTATCAATAGAGATAGGCTCAGTCATGTGTGATTTGATGGTGACATTTTGTGGAGATGTAGATTCCGATATGCTGCAAAACAGAGGAGACTGTAATGCATTACAAATTACGTTATAGTATAGTGGACTTTTCATCCAATAATCACTTCTAGAAAATTGTAGGTTCAACGTTGGAATGTTATTTGCATAAAAAACAACTGGTGAGAAGATGCCTTCCTTTATCATAGCTTGTTATTAATAATTAAAAATTGAATTAATGTTCAATCTTACTAAGTTATTAAATAAGCATTAAGGTCAAAGAGTGAACAGTTATTTTCATATTGCAAATTCAAACTTTGATTATAAGTTAAAATATGAAGATTATCAAAAAACAGTTAGGTTGAGATGCATTCAACTTGTTGTCTTCAATAGCGTAGTTCACTCTTTCTACTTTCCAGAGTGTGCATCAATTTATATTTTGTTAAAGTAATTTTTTAACATTGATATTGACATGAATCTCTTCCATTTACTGATTATTCTAAATTGATCCAGATTGTTGTGAAGGGATGCATAAGTTACCATTCACTATGTATAACTCTTAATTTGACCTTTGAGTCTATAAGGAGATAGCAATTTGCTCAACTTTGACAGTCTTCAACTTTTTACGGGTTGGCTATGGTTTGATGCAAATTTTATATGAGACCTTCATCCTATGGCTTGATTTATCTGAAGTACTATTAGTCATAATGTCTTTAATGATTGAAAACATATTTTCTTCCAAGTTCTAAATTTTCTCATCCTTGTATTCAGATAACATTCCTTATAGTAATTTTCCCCTACAGTATATTGTCTGTATAAAGTATGTTGATTCTACTGACCTTACGTAGATTGTCTTTCTCCATTATCCAGGACGTGGAATCTATTGTTGAAACTATGATGCAGCAGCTTTTGTCTAAAGAAATTCTCCACGATCCTATGAAGGAGATTGGAGAAAGATATCCAAAGTGGTTGGAAGAGCACAAAGATGCTCTGAATAAGGAAGATTATGACCGCTATTATCACCAATATGCGCTTATATTGAAGTTAAATGAGGTTTATGATAAGGAACCTGAAAACTTCTCCAAGATTGTTGATCTCATGCAGAAAATGCAGGAATGTGGCCAACCTCCAAGTGATATTGTTCATGAACTTGCTCCTGATCTTGATCTAAGCAACCTTGGGCAGTTGTGAGTATTCCAATTTTACTTTTTTGTTTGCCTATCTAGCTATTCCGGTATCTACTTCTTGTGATGCACTCCATGACCATATGTTATACATGGTGAACTTGATGATGTGAAATTTTTGGGGTCCACATAACATTTTGTTGCTTTATAGGTGTATATGATGCATGTATATATCTTTGCACCATCATACATATACATTGCATGCTCAATTGTATCATTCATTTTATTCTTCTTACACATCAAGGACCTGATGGAACGTAGCTATATGTTTTATGTGGCCTTTGGTTACTGGATCTGAGCAGGTCCAATGGACATGGGTTATTCTAAGTATACAAACTTTAAAAATTGGGTGAACTTGCCTGGTGTTTAACTAGATGGATACGGTTGGCAATTCAGTTATTATATCTTTTTTTTTTTTAAATATTTCCTCTTTGTCTAAGATGATATGTTTAACAATGTGGCAAGGAAACCCGCAATTGGTATATCATTGCAGTAAGTGTTTTAAGTTTATGCTGTTCCTCAAGTCAGAGGCAAAATAACACAAGGATTTGGGAAATGTGAATATGAGATCAAGCCTGGTAGATTGACATACAGTATTTGAGAATTCTTTTCTTGAAGAACTCACTTAATATTTTCTCTGTTCGTGTTTCTAGCCTTTTGGTACTGACATTATTCTTCAAGATTGTTACTGCTTAAAGTTTAAAAAGGTCAAGATTGAGCTTGCACATTCAGAAAAATTAGAATTGAAAATTGTAATTTAGCATTGGTGTTTATGGTTTCAATAAAGAATGATCTACAAATATTTGAGACCTCAAGTATCATTCAGGAGACTTAATGAGCAAATAACACAAATAGTCAGTGCAAATAATTCCCTTCCATCTTGTCAATCTGTATTGGAGTTCACTGCCAATCCATGACAGTGGCAAGAGAAAAAAAAAGAAAAGGAAAGAAGTTTTAGGCTTTTGATATTAAAAGCAGCTAACCCCAATGGTTTCCTCTAAATAGCCTTAAGGTTATTCACGTCATTTCACCCAATGTTAACTGATCCACCATATTTTTCTGTCAACTATTCTGGGTTGTCATATTCTGTCTAGTCATGGTTGAAACTGAAGCAGCATTATACTGATAAGTTTGGTCTTTTAAACCCAACTTTGATCTGCGTACTAGTTGGTTACATATAAACCTCTTTTATCTAGTTTTAGCTTATTGATCTCCTTGTTTCTTTGTAGTTTACATTTTTCAAACAATCATTCTTGATTATTACTGCTGCAGATCCCCGGACCAACTAGACGCTGCAGCCAACTGTTCGATAATGTGAAGACATTATACGCAGGAACAATAAGATCGGTTCCCTTTCCGCTAAGATGCTTAATAATAGGTTTTACATTGTGGTCCTCTTTGCTCCATTGTCTCTCTTTCATAGGCATTTTCCGTTTGTACAATGTTATACGCTATAAAAGTTCGCCCGAGTTTTACGAGTAGAATTGTAGAAAGCTTTTGTCTTCTGATGTTTGTCCAGTTATTTGTTTGTTTCTATACTGATTCATCCAGATGCTATATTTTAGTACTATATATTGTTTCGTACTAGCCCTCCGATATAAAGCAGGGCAAATGAAGCAACTGTACCCATGTTTTTGACTGTGCAACCTAGACATGCGTCCGTGCCAAGATCTATTGCTTGTAAGTTATTTCATTGACAAGTATTTAATTCTTTTAATAATAAAGGATAAATAAATAATTTCGCATTATCTCTAGTGTCATGCTATGGTTGGTAGTGTTTGATTCTATGTACTAATGTGATCAATGAGAAACGTTGAATCTCAGTCGGGTTTTTACTAATGTGATCAATGTGATCATCATGGCTCTATTATGTTATATTCAGTCCTTATATAACCACATAAATAATATTGTTATATTCATGATTATACCCTAACAAATGAGGATAATCAAGCTGAGGCTGAGAGGCAGCTGGAGCTGGATCCCCAGCACATTCCCTCTCAGCGCCGTGCACAGGCGGGCCGCGGCCGCCTCAGCAAACCACAGATCGGCATCTTGGACGTACCCCCAGCTTGAGCTAGCTTGTCGATCGGGCACTTCCCCATCGCAGGCCACGTCGGCCGTGGCAGTGGCGTTTTGCACCTCATCTCGGTACGTTGGCGGCTGTGGTTGCGCTCCTGCTCGGGTTGCCCCTCGCTGTAGCAGTTCTCGCTGACGAGGTTGAAGGAGACAAGGCTCGGGATGTGGTGATATTAAGGAGTCTACTGGTCACGAAGAATTGAACTTTTGACAGTAATTTATAAAAGGGCACACGCTGAATTTGAAATTGATCAAACGACGCACTATAGCTTAGTATTTATTGAAGGACATTGTTAAATGTGTGCTATTTCCCTTTTATCCCATCCGCCAACCTCCTTTTTTTCATATGCTATTTTCTAAGGCATCCGAACCATTCTTGTTCAAAAGTGATTTCTATGGTTTGGATGCATGTCACCTCATCATGTGTCTTGCCCTCTCTCTCCGTCTATACTTCTTCCTACTCTTATAAACACGATACCATCACTAACATTTTTCTGCTTACCAAACCTCTCCCTGCAGTTTGGCGGAATTACAAAAGAGAAAGTAGAGCGAGAATATTGTTGTAAGACATTCAAAAGGCAACTTCAAAGGACAACGACGTTCAAGAACAATGTTGTTGAAAAACATCGCCGTTGAATAAATTTCAAGCAAGAGTGAAATTGATAGAAGAAGACATAAAATTTAACAATGTAATTTGTATTGTAAAAAAAATAATGTATACTTTTGTATCAAAAGATGATTACAAAAATTGTGTTTATGGTGTCCATAGATGAGTGGGGAAGAATTATGGAATAACATCTGCAATATAGTGTTTTCCATTACTTAATCGGTTTGCGAGGTGCTCCATTGTGATGCTAAATTTCAGCTTGACCTTTGTCATGGTATCCAGGATACCAGGCCAACGTTTGGTTGATATGATATGTATCAGCACGTTGGGTCTAATATAGGATCATATTAGACCCACTTTGTTCCTTAATCAAACTTTAGTTTGACACTATATCTATCTTTTTCTCGCTCAACCCTTCGTAGTGATTGAGAGTTTGAAGAAATTTAAATACCATTGGTCCATCAGTGGATTTTGATCAAAATTCACTGATGGACCTATACATATATAATTGCACTCATTTTAAGTCTTGTAAGTTTTGATGTTGCAAAGACTCCAATGATGTCATTTGTTGCTTATTTAGGACTCTTAGAATGCTTCGATGTTACGATAAGTTTCAACTTGAATGTGGGCCTGATATAGAATCATATCTGACATACTTTGATCCTTGATTACAACTTTAGTTTTGCACCATATCTATCTTTTCCTCGCTGAATCTTTCCTAGCGGTTACGAGTTTATAGAAATATAAATACCCTAGGTCCATTAGTGAGATTTTATCAAAAACCCACTATAAATTATGAAAAATCTAGTATGTACACCATATCTATTGTTACTTGATATTTGAATTATAACACTACTTAATTACGAAGTTGTAACTTTACTAACTTAGTTTGTAATTTATTTTTCAAGGACGATCATATTGCTGAAGAAATCTCTCTAAGATATGGAATACGCTTTATGCAAATTTTGTCGTGGGACATGGAATAATGTAGTAAAATTATCCAAAACTAATATTACATCATCTTCTAAGTATAGTGGTATGCGAAATACAAATATAAATACAAGCAATTTGACATTGATCTAAATGAAGAAACAAGTAACCTAAAAGATGATATTCTGAATCCTTGTACAACACTTGTTAAATACTTTAAGCGTACTTAGAGTGAGGAGGATGAACATTATATCCGGATTGTAGAGGAATTACAACATAAGATAGGTGTACAAGAATTTTTAGTTGATGATATACAAATTGAACAAAGTGAATTTCTCCCATAGTAGTATAGTGATTTAGAGGAAGAGTTCCCAATAGTTGATGATCTATATATTATGAATTCTTGATTGTTACAAAGGCCAATTGGAGAGACATCATATGAGTATGGATTTTTTGTTGGACAGATTTCCATCTCGACAAGAGTTCAAGAATGCATTTGTAAAACATGCTATAGTTAAATATATGAGATAAAACTAAGTTGACACATAGAAAAATAGAGTTAAAGTGGCCTGCTTCAATAAACTATGTACATGGGGGGCAGTTGGCCGGGATGTAGAGTTCACTGTTATGAAATATGTAAAGGAACACCAATGTGGCACCATTAGGGAAGTGTTGATCATCAAACATGCTCCTCATTTGTAGCGTCTTTTATTGAAGAGCAATTTGTTTCTAATGGACAGTATATGTAGGATCGTTGCAAGTTCAATAGAGGAATGCAGCGGAAACGGAAAGTACACGGGAGTTTTAATTCATTTGGAGCCTACGGCAACTCCTAGTCGAAGGCCCACTGTCTTCAGGACCGTATCACTGGGTAATTCACTAAAAACATCTTTCGGTAACTCTGGAAGAATGATTCAAGTACAAAAGATAGTAAGAAGGAAGTGTAACAATTTACACCTTTCTTGAAGCAGTAATTAAAGTACACAATTTAAATTTGGTTACCCAACACTTGAAGATTCTCGGATCAGGTTCGGTGTTGGTAGACTTCTCGGCAACAGTTGGGTGTAATCAATTCGTAGCAGAGCAGCAGCAAGAAGTAGGAGCAAACGGAACGCCGAACGGATGCATAGAAGCTTGTAGAGGAGTTGTAGAAGTGATGTTTCAAATCTGTGACTGAGCACCCCTTTTAAAGAGAGTTGAAGGCACCCTTAGCTTGATTTTATCCTTTCGAGCTTGGGCAGATAACGACTGACTTCTACACAACTTATTGCCTGGAAGGCACCTTCGCGCCTTTCTGCCAAAAGCTGGAACCTCTACGCTGGAGGTGCCTCAGGGAGACACCTTCAGCACTATTCATCCGTGGTCAAACTTCACTTTTAACTCTACAAAACAGTGTTAGAGACACAGAAAATATGTACCTTGTAAAATAGAGTTAGCACAATGATTAAGGATAATATTAATTAGGTTTTGTCCATCCATGACCAAAACCTATTTAAGATAATCAACTCAGATTCCCAAAATGGTTCTAAGCTGGTCTGACGTCTACTGTTCCTTCTAACAGGAATGCGTTCTCACAAGTCACTCCTCCAGTGACTTACCTTACTTTCGGAATCGGACATCCGGACTCTTTACCGGAATCGAACATCTGGTCATCTTCCGGAATCGAACATCCAGACTTCTTCAGGAATGGAACATCCGGTCACCTTCCGGAATCGAACATCCATACTTCTTCAGGGAATCGAATATCCGGATCCACCTACATCGGAAATCAGATATCCCGATGTGCCAGAATCGGACATCCGGACTTTATCCTTATCGGAAATCAAACATCCCGATATGCCGGAATCGAACATCCGAACTTTAACCTGTAAACTCCACAGAGCAGTTAGATCACTCAGAGTCTAACTTTAGCATGTTTGTCATTTATCAAAATATGAGTTTGATCATTATTGTAAACTGCACTAATAATCTCTTCTTTTTTTAATGGAATGACAACTCGGGTTGTTGGGATGGTCTTGGAAAATAATGTACGGAGAGGAAAGATTGAGGGAAGAGGTATAAAAGAAATTGTACACATTTACTGTGCTCTTTAATAAATACTAAATTATAGTACGTTTTTAATAAATTCTGAATTCGACGTGCACTTGATAAATTGCCTAACCTTTGATTTGGCTGCTTCTAACTCAAGTACCATGTACAGTGCCATGAGAAGCGTTGACGTTTTTGAAACTGCCTGACAAATGGGAGACAAAAGCTAATGGTCAACGTCTATGTGGCTCACAGTAAGAGCAGGACATTACACAGTGACCTTGGTCATTACCTTAATGCGCACTGTACACATTGCTCTTGTTTTTAGTTTATTGATTCAGTTATTTTCCATCAGACGTGTTGATGTGGTGTTGTTCTGAACTGAACAGAATATCTGAAAATGATTTACTACTACGATCGTATTTATTGATAAGAAAGATTATATATATATATATATATATAAAAAAGGAAAATTAGCCTATATAATCGTCTTTCATGGGTGACTATCTGCATGAGACATTTTCTATGCACTTGACGATGTCTCCCATGTAGATAGTCATCCACGGGAGGTGCCGTGAGTGGTTGTATTAACTAAAATTTTTCTATATATATATATATATAATTATAAATCTATTTTAATTTATAAAATGATCAATAATAATTTCCACCAGATCTATACAATGTTGTTAGTTTTTTTTCTTAGCGAGTGTAAACTAAGGCACAAAATTGGATCTCAGTGAGGAAAAAAAAAGGACCAAAGCGCGTAATAAAAAAGCGGCGGACAGCCAAAAAAAAAAAAAAAAAGGTGTGGGATCGAGGCGTCGCCGCCCACAATACACCCGGCGGTCATCCCCGTCCACCTCACGAGCTCAGACTTTCTTCGCCCCTTTCTCTCACCGGTCGCTATAACAAGTGACCTAATTGCTCAGGTCACTGCCCTCCACTAGCCCCACATGACCACCCCCGCTCCAAACCAAACCCCTCCTCCTCCCACTCCCCCTCCTCCTCCCCCTCCTCCTCCTCCTCCGCCGCCGCTTTCACTGTCGAAGGAGACGCCGCCGGATTCCGACCTGACCTCGGCCAACGATGGCACGTCTCGAGAGAGTAGGGCCGCGGAGGGAGACGCGATCGTCGAGGCCGAGGGAGGGGTAGAGAAGAAGGCCGAGGAGGGAGATCGCCTCATGGATGGCGGGGACGCTCCCCCACCGGCCCTCGCAACGGTTTTCCGAATTCGGCTCAAGCAGCCGCCGTCCAGCCTTCGGCACAAGATGAACGTCCCTGATCTCTGCCGTAACTTCAGGTTTTGCTCTCTCTTATTAATTCGATTTTTTTTTTTTTTTTTGCTAGCTTCTCTATTTGATGCTTGATTCTAGCCGATAGAATGGTTTTTGCAGTACTTTGAATGTTATTGTTGTGATGTGGAAAAAGGATTTTGCCATTTTACAGCCCGAAAGTTTGGATTTTTATTCTTCTTATGAATCATAGTATCATACCAGAAGCCTAATAATTGTAATGTTTCTATTAATTTTGTTGGGCAGTGCAGTTGCTTGGTGCGGGAAGTTGAATGCTATTGCGTGCGCATCAGAGACATGCGCTAGAATACCGAGGTCAGCATTTCACAAAAAAAAAGAAGCTTCTTTTAATTAAAAATCTAGGTTTTCAGTATGATCTTTTCTCCATTTGGAACTTGTTTCTCCAGCATTGTGGACTTTAGTATAAGAAAAATCATCTAAAGAAGATTGGCTATCCTAGATACAGACCATCATGCGAAGCTAGTGAGGCTAAAGTTTGCCATTCTATGCATTATCATTATCATTATCAATCCATGTTAGTGTATTTGGGTTTGGCTATTTCATTAACTAGAGTTTTATTTTATTTTTCCAACTGGCCCTCACACCTCAATTTAATCAGTTTATCTTATTGAGTTATAGAATCTATTGATATGTTCAAACATCTCCTCACAATCTTAAGCTATTTTGTTCATTTTTATTGCCCATTGGAGCTACACCTGTTTTCTCCTGGACAATAATAGTATTATTGACTTAATCTTGTGAGCAACCCAAACATCTATTTTAGAATTCTGTTTATACTTAATGAACTTTTTGTATGAGTTTCCTGATTGTCCAATACACTAATCAGGAAAATAGGACGGGTTGAACCACATTCTTATTTGTCTTTTCATCCATAGGGTCACCCAATGATCACCAGAGTCAACCATTTTTATCCTATTAATGACATTTCATCATAATCTTGTTTCTCACCCAGAAGAATTTCCTATCCACCCATCTTAATTATTCTCTGATTTTCCTCAACTATCAAATCTACTTTTTGTTTATTCAATTTTGGTTTACTTGTAAAATATTTGTTATCCAACTGAGCTTAATCTCTTTACACCATCCTCAAGTAACAAAATACCACATGCAAATTTGTTACTTGAAAATTTTGTTTTAATTATCTGCATTGCACGGTATGTAGTGCTTTTCCAACTAACTTGTTGGCTTGTAATTTGGCCAAATAGTTATTGTTGTCTATCCTTTGTAACATTCTTCAGAATGAAGTTGTGCATTGTGTTTCTAGCTTATGATGTAGAAGGATCTGAAAATTATTATTATTATTTTTGGTATTTTCTATTTTTTTTTTTTTTTGTATTTTGAGTCCGTTTAGGAATTTTAAAATTGTGTGTTTGTTGATAAATTTTCCTTTGTTTTAAAATTTCTTTTCTTTCTTTATAAGTTAGGAATTGTAGTCCATTACTTTATTTGGGTCTTAGGGTTAGAGTGTATATAAACATATGTTTAGCTGTATGAGGTATTAATCCTCGAATGTTAAATAAAATTTCTATATTTCGGAAAGATCTAGAGGATATCTTATCTCTTCTTACCTTCTCCTCAAACCCTCTTCTCATTAGGCCGCATGATAATCACTATTCTACTCGACGTTAGTTGGTATCAGAGCTGGGAGTGCCTGATCGAGGAAGTCGAGCATCAAATCTAATGGAAGGCCGTCGTGGTCGCAACAATAGGTAGGTTCTGATTGAGGAAGCTGAGCACCGTGAAAGACTGTTGAGGATTGAGGATTTACAGAGGTAAGTCGTAGATTTAATTCTCGAATATTAAATAAAATTTCTATATTTCGGAAAGATCTAGAAGACATCTTATCTCTTCTTGCATTCTCCTCAAACCCCCGTCTCGTCATCCTACGTGATATCACTATTTTACTCGACGTTAGTTGGCATCAGAGTTGGCAGTGTCTGATTGATGAAGTCGAGCATCAGAGAAGGTCGTGGTGGTTGTGGTCGCAACAACCGATTGAGAAAGTCGAGCACCGTGAAAGACGGTTGAAGATTAAGGATTTGCAGAGGCAAGTCGTAGATTTAATCCAGCGTGTAGCGGCGGCGATGCGAAATCGTGAAGATCGTGAGGTACATGGTTGAGAGGATCAATGTGGAGACCTCGGATTTCTAGTTGATCTACCCGAATTTTATGGTACGCCTCAAACATAATTTTGTTGATTGGATCAACAAAGTGAAGCGGTTCTTCGACTTAAGCAAGTTCCAGATTGGATGAAGGTGAAGTTGATTGCCATTAGACTCAAAGGTCGAGCATCAGCGTGGTGGCAGTACTTGCGGTCCTCACGAGACAGTAGAGCAAAACCAAGAACAATGATTGAGAGAAATTGAAGAAAAAGATGAAGGATCACTTTCTTCTTTTGGGTACACTCAAACTTCATTCCAAGACGATTAGTTTTTGCTATGGAGAACAATAGCTTCGACGCTCAAGATGGACATGACGGATTCAAAGATGATTTGGAAGAAGAAGTTGACGAGGTACTTTATGGTGATGACCGGACTTTAATTGTTCGTGAGAGTTTGTTGATTGAGGAAGATGTGGGAGACGACATTAAGGCGGCTAATGATCCAGTTTATGACGATTATGGAGCGGAAGATTTTTTTTATTATTATTCTTAATTTTGGTAATTTTCACATTTTTGGTATTTAAGTATTTTTGGTAATTTCTATCTTTTTGTATTTTGAGTCCGTTTAGGAATTTTATGATTGTGAGTCTGTTAATAATTTTTTCTTTTGTTTAGAATTTCTTTTCTTTTTTTATAAGTTATAAATTGTAGTCCATATATTAGGATTTCTTTTCTTTATTTGGGTCTTAACGTTAGAGTTTATATAAGCATATGTTTAGCTTTATAAGAAATTAATCCTCGAATATTAAATAATTTTTTCATATTTTGGAAAGATCTGGAGGACGCGGTTATCTCTTCTTACCTTCTTCTCAACCCCTTCATAATCGCTATCCTGGTTGAGGAGCTTAGAAAAGAAATTCTTGTTCTTGTTTTTTGGGATTCCCATAAGGCTATGGTGATTCCAGTTATATATAGTAGCCCATCAGGGCTTCATCTAATCATGATATTTTTCGTTGATAGAAAGGTGAATATGCACCTAATTTGTGTATCATAGTATGTATGTACACATCTTGAAATGTGCTCTTGTTTGCTCATCTGGAAGTTAATAGGCAGTCCTTACGCTGTATCTTCATAATAAGATCATTGTGATATTCTCTTGTTTAACAGGCTTTACACATTTTTCTCTTTTTGCTACTATTTCTCATCATGAAAAAAAAAAAATGACAAACCTGGATAGATGTGCTTAGAATCATTTACTGATTTACATCAAGGTATTGGTAGTAGGCTGTTTAAAACTTCTATGGTTGTCACTTTTAGTTTTGATATAGGACAGATTGGACGACACCTTTTAAATATGGTGAAAGATGAGTTAGCTGAAAGATTGTACATATATGTCAGTGTAACTCCTTAAGAAATTATTGTGGAAATAGTTTGCTTCTTTGTGATTTATTTTATCAGTTAGTTGTTGTCATATTTCCATTATCATATGCTTAAGTCTGCGACATTTTCCATATTCATGTCAGGTGAGTTCATATTGAGTTTTCATTACTTTTGAGTTTCAACTTGCCATATTATATCCACTAAATTATTGCTATGTTTTGATACATCTTCCATGTCTGAGAATTTGGAAGTACACTTTCTTATTTAAGTTATTGATTTTTTGCTATCACTGACTTCGTTTCAGTTCAACCACAAATCCTCCATTTTGGATTCCGATACACATTGTCAATCCTGAACGACCTACAGAATGTGCTGTCTTCAATGTCAAAGCTGGTAAATTGTATTATCACTTACTAGGTTTTTGCATCTGCAACGTTTTCTTTATGTTTCAAAATCATAATATAGAGGAATGTATATAATTACTTATTTTTTTACATCAACTTTCACAAACTTGAAGAAGGTAAACATGCTTTCATGTTTTCTGATTTCATTTTGGAACTACTTTCTTACCTGGTGTTCTTTGTCTCTTACATGTCTATGGACCTCTTCCATCTAGTTACCTAGATGAGAAGAGAGAGAATGGACTTCAATAGTAGTTGGTTTCATAACAATATTCAGTAAAGTGGTATAATTAATGATAAATATTTGGAGGGACTCTAATTGATTGGTGATGGATCCTTGCTTGGTGTCCTCATGTAAACATATATAGGACTACTAAAAAAACATTATTGGTGAATTTCATATGTTGATTGAATATTATTTTATGTATAAATCTTCATTGCTCATCTTCAAGGAACTGATGAATTTCTTCATTGGTAAACATGGTCCTCTGTATTTCCTCTAACATTGAATATATGTTAACTGCTCATTCTTTTTCAGATTCTCCTTGTGATTCAGTCCAGTTTATTGAATGGTCGCCTAGGTCTTGCCGTCGTGCCTTATTGGTTGGAAATTTCCAGGGAAGGATCACAATATGGACTCAGCCCTGTCAAGTAAGGAACTAGATGAACAAGGATGTCACATCATCTTTGATAATTTTTAATTGAAAGACAATAGCTTTTAATTAATTGTACACTGCTTCCTGTTTTACCTATCTACAATTGAATTACTTTTTTTTGTACAAAATTCATCCAGTTTCATCCTCCTTACTCTTGTTTTGTAACTAAAATTATAATCATTAGGAGACTTTTGAATATCATTGAATATGACTATGGCAATATTTTCCATTCAGAATGATGAGTATTGATCGGATCAGCTCATTATGTGCATAGCACATTATTTGGGTCTTTCCTTTAGTGGTATGGAGCTTGCAGGCATCAGTTCTTAGTGGTACTAGCAATTACTTTTTTTTTGACTATTTGGGTTTGAGATTGAAATGATTGTTTCGACACTCTGTAACCATGAATGGTTTCTAATGTTTTTGGGTTCCTAAAGATATTACCAGAACTTGATTTCTATTTCCCCTGTTTTTCCTTAACTCAAGCCTAGAATGGAATTTTATTAATTTTTGTGGGATTGTTTGGAGCCATAGTATTAATTCAATCTAGTTGGCAATATATGTGGCTGCTCAAATCCACTCAGGACAATGGTACTGAACCAATAAACTTCTTCTTCTGCCAAGAGTCTTTTGTAATTACTATTTGAAAGGGAAAACAAAAAGGGAACACATGATACTTATTTGGCGCACACATGTTTACCTTTGCTCTTGGATTTAGTTACTGATTTTAATTGGTGCAGGGCCCGGTGAATATTGTACGAGATGCTAGTTGCTGGCGATGTGAATATGAGTGGAAACAAGATCTTGCTGTTGTAACAAAATGGCTATCAGGGATGAATTCGGTGCGCAACTCATATTCTTCTATATTTGTTTTCCACTGACATTTTCCCTTTTCCCTTTTCAATGTCGATATCATGATTATGATTTTGCATTGTTGATTGCAACTTTTCATTATTATGAAACCTAATTTAGTAATTTGTTAGCTTCTATCATTCCCAAGCTCTGTGTGCACCTTTGTTTCTCAAACTCGGTAGAATCCCTCCCTCGTATCGGTGTCAATGCAACATGACACTAGTATGGGTATCAAGTCAGACACCAGTGTTTTCATAACCAATTAAACTGGAAATCGGGGGGACAATCTCAGTAAAAGGAATGGAAAGATCAGGGAAAAAACTCTGAACCAAAAAGAACCTGTATAATCAAGTTTTTTTTCTTTGTCAAAATCAAAATTTATACCGAAATGCATAACATTTAATCTGTCAATCTACTGATTTGGTTGAGGCTGTTGGTCTCAATTTCATATCCTCCTGCCAATATCAGTTTTTACAATTAACTGCTCAAAGAGCTGTTAATTTTAATTTATTATATATGTTTATACAAGTTTGAATATATTTTATTATAATTTAAAATAATTAATTTTGTTCTTTTATATTTTTGCTAAATTTTTATTTAATTTTTATCAAAAAAAACGAATCATATTTATGATATTATTTTCATTGAACTGATATCCTTGCAAGCTTGATCTCCTCAATTTTAAGAACATTATTTGACAAGTTAATAGGGACTTATACTTATTGGATTTCTTCTCCATCTAGCCCCGAGCTTGTGCATCACTTATGTGGGAACAGATATATGACAGGGAGAAGAGCAATAAAAGGCACAGGTGGAAGTGTCTGCAGCGAAAACTTTCGACCACTATGCCAATTTGCTGACTATTATCTATGAGCAATCTTTGTTCAGGAAGAGTGGGGCGTTGAGGTCAGTAGGAGGGAGACATCCAGGAGGCAGAGGAAGAAGTCCAAATTTGAACCTTACCAGTCCAATTGAAAATGGTTCAAACTGATTAATCGTAAAACAAATCAAAGCACCATAGTCTGCCCAGTTTTAGTACAAACACCTATTCTCCTAATTAGATCTTGTTTGAACCCACCTTCAGTCCAATTTGAAAATCAATGTACTTAAATCCCTAAGCTTACTTAATTAATAGAGTACCTTTAGTTCTAAATTAAATCAGCAATTGTAGGTTAGTTATCTAAATGTTATTTTATTAATCATATAAATACATATTATAAACCAGAATATTTCTTAATTGTATAATATGGATTTTTTTAAATTACTTTGTAATTTTGTGGATATAATAATTTGGTAGTAGTAATACTTGATTCTGTGATATTATATCATAGTTTATTATTTATCTGTTATGATTTATATATCATTAACAATCATATCATACTAGAATATAACAGTATTTGATCTTTGCCATACCACTGTATCATGTACAAATTTCAGAGCCTATTCCGGTGTCCCCACTTGTATAAAATAATGTGTTGGACACCTAAATCCATATTCCTTCTGGTCCAAGTAACATATGTGGCAAAAAGGCGAATCGCTCGCCCCCAGCGCCCCCGCCGACCCGTCCCAGAGCAAACACGGAGGAGGTAAACCACGGGTGGCTACTAACCATAAGTGCAAATGGTCAATACATGGGGGAGGTATATGCTCGGGCGTGCCGAGATTCGACCTCATGTGGCAAGCTCCCATGCCTTAACCATCGCACCGCCCCGAGGGGACCTGGTCCAAGTAACATAGATAAGGACAGTGCTAGCAAGAAGCTCAATATTTTATATGACTCCCAATCTAAGCTGTTTGTAAAAAGATATAGTCCAATTCATAATGAAGATATACATTTTACTTGCTATCGGCTTGCTAGAGACCCTATTAAAACTTGTTGTCACAATGGATCATTTTTAGTGCTCAGTAAGTGGTTCTTGTCTCAGACAAATATGCACATCAAACGAGGAAGACCAAAAAGAATTGGTTAGCAACAATAAAACAAGATAAAATTTATTTAAGTATAGATGATGATATAGTAGGAGATAAAACCCAATGGTGTAAAAGGATCCATATATTGTTGTTGTTGTTGTTGTTGTAAGTGGTTCTTGTCTTGTGTTTTTTCCTCACGAGGGGTATGCCAAAGAGATCCTCCGTTACAGATTTTGACTTTTTTTCTTCTTGTTTTTCTTGATTATTCCCAAAAAAAAATCAATTGAATAATTGCTAAAATGTACTTGACTTATCTGCTCAGTTTGACTTGAGAATCATGCCCTTGGTTTTTCAGTATCGATCTCTTCCTTCAAGCTCAAACACCTTGTCTACGATGATGTCAGCCTCTGAGGAGAAGTTTCTTTCAGAACAGTCTCAAACTTCAGGTTACAATTTATGTTAACTGCATTATTTAGTTTTAATAATATATTTATCTCACTTTAATACTGTCGTCCAGTTAGATGGCCTGCTTTTCTCTGTGTTTGCTCGGTTTTTTCATCTGGCTCTGTCCAACTTCACTGGGCACGGTGGCCTGCTGCACAAAATGAGCCAGCACCAAAATGGTTATATACTAGCAATGGGCTGCTAGGAGCAGGACCCAGTGGGATAATGGCTGCTGATGTTATCATTACAGAATCTGGAGTTATGCATGTCGCTGGGGTTCCCCTTGTAAATCCTTCTACAGTAGTTGTGTGGGAGGTTATGCCAGGCCCTGGAAATGGTTTTCAATCTTCAGCAAAATTAACTGTCGGCTCTGCTATTCCATCATCCTTAAATCCTCCTTCTTGGACAGGTTTTGCACCTTTGGCTGCATATTTGTTTAGCGTGCAGGAGTATTTAGAAAAGCTGAGAAAAAATATGACAGATAATGAGATCAATGAGGTTGCATCACTTCATTGCTCACCCGTTTCAAACTTTTCTGCCTATGTTAGTCCTGAGGCTGCAGCGCAGTCTGCTGCAACAACTACGTGGGGTTCTGGAGTAACTGCAGTTGCTTTTGATCCCACCCAAGGGGGGTCTGTCATCACAGTGGTAATTGTTGAAGGTAATTTTCTATTTCTCTAATGGATATTTGCAACTAAGATCCATCATAATTATCTCAATCTTTTATTTTGGGGTACTGTATAGTCTGCAGTTAGCAATGCCACTATTACAATTTAAGAAGGTGTCAACTGCCACTCGTTAGGCTTGACATGGACTAGCAAAACCCACTGACAAATGGATTGTGTTCAGTTAACTTAGATAAAGAACGAGTGTTCATCTGAGGCATGAGATCTTAGAGGGTTGTGCCATGTTCATATGCCCAGCATGATAGAATGGTTTCACCCTCGAAATTCAAACCTTTTAAAATTAGGAATCTATCTAAAAGAATATCATAAAATTTAAATCATGAGAGCATTATGGTCACTAGACATAAATGACCAAATACCCTAAGAATTCAAAAAATCTTAAAAATCTTTAAATCATGAGGGTTGTGCCATTTTCCTTAAATGTTTGAGTTCCTTATTTCTATTCTATGGTCAAAGTGGGTATTTTTGGTCCAAGAATTGCCTTTCATCTTTTAATGGTTGTTCTATTTCTTTTATATTTTCCTCTAATGCATGAGTACATTCAATAATACATTTTTTTTTGTAGGGCAATACATGTCTCCTTATGATCCAGATGAAGGACCCTCAATTACAGGGTGGAGAGTCCAATGTTGGGAATCTTCTCTTCAACCAGTTGTTCTTCATCCCATCTTTGGAAATCCTGCCAGCTTTGGTGGGCAGCCACCTATGCAGACAGTATGGCTAACTAGAGTTAATAAGAGTATTCCACCAACAGATGATTTAATAAATCCTCATGCTTGTTCGTCCAAGCCAACTGTATCTGATGAATTGAACTCGTCAGATTGTAGTGCTGAGAGAGCAAGTAGGCTTAGCTTTGATCCATACGAAGTACCAAATGATGTCAGACAACTAGCTCAAATAGTCTATTCAGCTCATGGTGGAGAGATTGCTGTTGCCTTTCTTAGGGGTGGAGTGCACATATTTTCTGGTGCAGACTTTGATCCTGTTGATAGTTATCATATGAATGTTGGTTCAACTATTGCTGCACCTGCCTTCTCATCTACCAGCTGTTGCTTGGCTTCTGTTTGGCATGACACATTCAAGGACAGGACAATACTGAAGATAATTCGTGTTCTGCCTCCTGCTATTGCTAGCTCTCAAATAAAGATAAACTCAGCTACTTGGGAACGAGCTATTGCGAATAGGTAGCCAGTTCCATTGTCACTGTCTCACATTCTTATTTTTGGTCATTAACACCCTCTTATGCAGGTTCTGGTGGAGCCTTTTGGTTGGGGTTGATTGGTGGGATGCTGTTGGTTGTAGCCAAAGTGCTGCTGAGGATGGTATAGGTAAGCAGATTTTCTTTCTTTTATGGAGCATTGCTATGTTTAAATATTACAGTGTCTTTTGTGTTTAGTGTCTCTTAATAGTGTGATTGCGGTGTTGGATGCGGACTTCCATTCTCTTCCATCTATTCAACACAGACAGCAACTCAGTCCCGTATGCATTATTTTCTCTCAGAATCCTTTTACTTTTTGATGTTGATGTTTTGCAGATGGAATTACTAGATAATGTATTCTTCTTTGATTATTTCTCTGAATTTTAGAATTTTCATGTCATCTCTCATCAAAGATTAAGAATATGCTGTTGAGAATAGGTGCATTGGGCACTGAACTTCAATCTGCATGCAAAACTATAGCTCTAGGAAACATATTGCTAGATTAAAGATGATTAGCATAGCTAGTTGCATTGCTTAGGCTGGGTTTACTTGTGTGGAAAGTTAGGATGGCAACAGGGAGGAAAGACACCAGGTTATATGTGGAGCTCAGTCACTTGTGTAATAAATTAATAGTTGGATCTTCAAATTGACTGGGTTAGGAGTTGCTATCTTATCAAGGAATAAATATAGACAAATATGATATCAAGTGTCCTCCACAGGCTGCATTGTTATCTCACTCTTTTTTTAATTTAATTTCTTATTTTGCAATAACTCAAACACAGTTAAGTTTAGAGTGCCTCTTTTATCTCTGATAATCTAGGGTGGTAATGATCTGTCTTCAAATCTGTAGCTATAGAGAATCCTCATGTCCATAAAGTGTTGATTGTCCCAACTATTTGGGTGGCTAGCTTCAAGAATTCTACTTAGTAAGCTGGTTGGATTGTTTAGAGATTTATAATTTGGGGTTTTTGGCTGGCTGTGTTTATAGTTACTATCATCTTATTGAAGAACTAACTAGTGACTAATAAAGTGTCTAGTCTGTGTTAGATGCAACTGCACCTGTTGAATATCACCCATCTTTTTTTTAAAAAAAATTCTAATTTCTTAGTAACTCAAAGAAAAATAAATTTAGAGTTCCTATTTTGATTCTGAGTAAATAAGGGTATAAAATTTTGCACGGAAACCTGTTGCTTTAGAAATCTATACCTAATTAAAATCCCTTAGCCTAGATGGATTCCTTAGAGGTTTGAGGAATTAAATAAGTAAAAATAAGTTCTCAACTGTGTATGAACTTGCGTCTATTATATTGCCAATTTTTTATTTTAAATTCATGTTTCCATCAGCTCAAACATAGTTAAATTTAGAATTTCTTTTTGTTTTTGAGTAATATATGGCATATGAATATACATGATCAGCTTTTCTGGCATGCGAGGAGCTGGCATGCTAATTTGTAAATGCTGTCTAAACAATTAGCAAAGCTTCTTCTGATTTGGCACCTGAGGAAAGGAAATTAAGGCAAAAGTGAGTGCCTTTGTAAATTTTGGAATTATCTTGATGTGTTGGTTTTGTTGCCATATGAATGTGCAGTTAGAAGGGGAGCCTTGGCCCAACGGTAAAGTTGTTGCCTTGTGACCTAGAGGTCACGGGTTCGAATCCTGGAAACAACCTCTTGCAAAAAAAAAAGCAGGGTAAGGCTACGTATAATGGATCCTTCCCCGAGACCCTGCATGGCGGGAGCTTCGTGCACGGGCTGCCCTTTTTTTTATGAATGTGCAGTTAGCAATGTTTATCAAATGAATTGTTCTTAATGTTTTAATTTCATGGCAACCATGGTCTTTATTTATTTCAAGATTTGTAATGCTCTTCGCTCAACTAATTCCCTTTGTTCTT
>JBAMIE010195801.1:10000-11537 GCA_037177295.1 Kaempferia parviflora | reverse complement strand
CTATAACTAGGATGATGTTACACAAACTTCACAACCGGAGAGAATGTCTCTTCAAAATCAATACCCTTCATTTGGGTATATCTTTTTGCAACAAGTCAAACTTTGTATCGATTGATCAATCCATCTTCTTTTCTCTTAATTTTAAGAATCCATTTATTCCCAATGGCCCTTTAGTTCGAAGGAAGATCAACTAAATTTCAAATTTGATTCTTTCTCATAGACTACATTTTCTCATCCATTGCAACTTCCCATTATTTTCTAATTGAGCATCTCAATGTTTCCTCAACTTTCTATTATATTAGGGTTAACACATTGTAGCAACTACTAAATGATAGTTGCTACAACATGCTAAACCCTAAATCCTAAAACGAGGCAGGAGCAGAGAGTTAAAATATAGATAGTAGAATATAGGCACACACATGCAAATGAATGATTGTAGGTAGGTGAGGCCAAATGAATCGATACTGAGGGAGTTGATCAGAGAAGACGATGAAGGGATGTGCGAGGGAGCTCGAAGGAGGAGGGTTTGTAGCGTTTGAGTTTTTGAGAGGGAAAGGGGAGACGAAGGGTTCAAATGTTTGAATTTTTTAGAAGGAAAGGGGAGATGAATGGTTTAGGATTTTTTTAATTTCTGACGGGTAGTGCTACAGTAAAAAAATAATTAAAAAAATGTGGTTTGATACTTTATAGTGAAAGTCGAGCATAGGCGTGGACGAGAAGTCGCGTAGCATATCAGCTTTGAGTGTGTATCACCCTATCTTCGTGTGACACATGGGTGACTGAGTCTGCATCGGAATGCCCGAATCACTTCCGGGGCCTCAACTCAATTTCAAGCACTCGGGGGCTAAATGCACACTTAATCCCTTACGGTCACGCACAGACGAAGCGTACATGCTATAGTTTATATATTTAATTTAAATTCTGTACTTAAGTAAGTAAGCTAATATGGATACTAATTTGTGATTCCCTACTTCATTATTGATTACTGTATATTAAATCGACAAGAAAATGACTTTTGTTTTTTCCTTAACAATTCTGGCCGACGCTAGTCAAATTAACCCCCGGGCCTCGATATTCATTCACGTCATCTTTGCCCGCCGTGTTGATTTTTTTTTTTTTTTTTTTGATTAATTGACAATGAAATAGACAGCAACCAAAATATCAATTGACTAACCCAAATTTAAAAAAACGTTAAAAAATAAAGGACTAATATTGAATTATTAATAATGGAGTTAATCAAACACGATCCTCCCTCACCGGCGGCCACTACTCGGGACTGTTCGTCCGTAGCCCATTCTCGTCCATCCGATCTCAATCTGACGGCAACAATAAATTCCTCTCTCCTGCCGACATCGAAAAAATGTGCCACTTTCAGAAGGGACCCTGCGCGAAGCCGAATGTGGATAATTATCTCCGTCAATCTTCCTCGCACACGTCGTTTGTCGATTTCAAAAGTTGCGAGTCTAGTCACGAACTCTTTGGGTGCCCGCTGCGTCGGAAACGCGTCTTAAGTCGTGTCTCGAAGGATCGATTTTAG
>JBAMIE010195801.1:0-5000 GCA_037177295.1 Kaempferia parviflora | reverse complement strand
ATCTAAACAATTTATAAGGAGATGAGGAGTCATCTAATCATGTAGGATGTGAATAACAATAATACAAATCAATACTATCTCTTAACTAAGATTTAATAAAATGTAATATCACTTTGTTCTAGTTTCCTTTATTCATATTTTTAATTCTAGTTGATCTTGGCCGTGAACATCTTTTTGATTATTTCATGCTTCTTACTTACTACTGTTATATTTTCAGTTTTACATACTTATTTTATCATGACCAACTGAAACTTTACCAAATCCATATTCATGTTTAAGTAAACTTAACACATGCATAAGTAACTGTCTATGATTTGAAGTGTTCTCAATAATTTGTTAATAACTATCTCTGATTTTATGTTGTTCTTGTCCCTCTAGAAGTGAGATATATTTTTCAGTTATCTTAATTTGTTTCACATTAAGCAATATGTTAAACCATATTTTTCTTGGAAATCTTAGAAGAATGGTTTACTGTGAATGAAAAGCAACATATTGGATATGTGAAATTGGAGATGTTAGAGGGTGCGGATATGAAGCCAGCTGACCTGAACGGTAGGTTGCTTCTACCCTTGCTCCTTGATATAATTAGTTTTATGATTTATCGTAATTTTAGAAATTATCTCATCTTGTTACAAAACTGGTGCAGGACTTTCTGATCCATATGTCAAAGGAAAACTTGGCCCTTACAAATTCCAAACAAAAATTCAAAGGAAAACATTGTCCCCGAAGTGGCATGAAGAGTTTAAGATCCCCATCAGTTCATGGGAGTCGCAAAATTTACTTAGCCTTCAAGTTCGTGATAAGGATACCATTTTTGACGACATGCTTGGGTTTGTAAAGAATTTAACATATCATCGATAGTGTTTTTTTTGTGATATGACAGATCTCTTATTTTTGCTGGGAAAGACACTTTTGAAGCTCTGATCCATATCAGTGATTGCTAGATGAAGCAATAGCTGACCACAAAAACATACTGTCGCTAAGGACTTTCCACTTATTTTTCATGCTGCATATCATTATTTTTTGATTTTCAGGTAGCAAAATTAAATGTATCAAGAAGTTGAATTCATACGTTTGCTTGTTTTTACCATTCAGTTATGTTGCAATTTTCTATAATTTACTTTTTATGTGCTATGCAGAAATTGTTCAGTAAGCATCAACGATTTGAGGGGTGGACAAAGGCATGATATGTGGTTGGCACTGCAGGATATCAAAATGGGTAGGATCCACTTAGCAATAACAGTGATTGAAGAAGATTTACAAAAGGTAAGCTCTGTCTTCTGCTCATGTTCCTTGTGGATAATGAAGCTTGATAATCTTAGCTCGAATCTGAAACTTTACAGGAGCCTAAAAATCTTAGTGACAATGACATATCGAAAGCTACAGAACAAATGGCAAACAAAGCAGATGAAAAGGTTGAAAATATTGGTGATGGAGAACATCCTAAAATGACTGATGACTTTGAGGCCATTGATGTTCAGGGGCAAGAAAAGACAGGGGTTTGGGTGCACCGTCCAGGTTCCGACGTTTGCCAAAAATGGAAACCACGAAAAGGGCGTGCGAGGCAACCTGATACCAAAGTCCTTCGGCAAGAGATCGCAAGCAATAAAAGCCCAACTCCATCACCATCCTCTGGGTCTCGTGATAGTGACTCTGATAGCGATGCAGCCACTGATGGAAAGAAGGTTCGTCTTAAAGGGATCAGGAAGAGCCTGCACAAGTTCGGCTCAATGTTCCACCGAAGTCCAAAGCAAAGTTCTAAAGAAGATCAAAAGGATGCTTCTTGCGCACCTACCACTCCACATGTTAATATACCCCCAGTGGGGGAGAAGCGGACTTCGGTGAAGATTGTGGTGTCGGACAGATACAACGAAAAGAGTCTAGAGATGGGAGAAGGTAGCTCCAAGATGGATGAGGTAGAAAGCCCGGGAAAAAGTAGCAGTGTTCAAACTCCTAAGAACCTCACGAGCAAGAGTTTTAAGAGCATGTTTAGTAGGAAGGATTCCAGCAGGCTCCGGGTATCGGGAGTCGAAGACGATGATGCTTTGGTGGATGATCACCTAGTAATTCCTGGATCGCCGTTAAACAGCAACCAAAGCACAGATAAAAATAATGCCAATGCCAATGCCAATGCCAATGCTGCTGAAGAGGGATCTGTTCAAACAGGATAGGATGGTCATGTCGTACTGTACGTGTTGATTTTGGAGTATCGTATGTGTTGTATACTGTACAGTGATAGAGTTTGTGTGTTGTGAGTCGGGTAATAATCGTTGAAAGAGTCGCTTTGTATCATTGTTCTTTTTCTTTTCCTGTATTCTGTTGAATTTTGTTTTTGATGTCACTGTATATCGTTGAACCGTCAAATTGAATACTTATTTTAACGTCCGTGCCCCTCGTCTATTTTTTAATATTGTCTAATTTCACCATGGGAACGCTAAGAAAAAAAGTAGTCTTTATATATTTGTATAGAAGTTAGCAATCAAACTGCAGTGATAGTTTTTTGAATATTGTATGTGCTTATTTTTGAATATTGTCTACAAATTTCTCGATCGGAACACCAAGAAAAAGAAAGTAGTTTTTATACATTTGTATAGAACTTAGTATCAAATTGTAATGATAGTTTTAAAGAAACTATATTGTCCTATGACGTAGCGTAGACGATGGGAATATGATATTTTCGGCATAATGGTTAAGGGTCAATTTTCAAAAACTGATAATATGCATGGTTTACCCCATTATCCTATTATGTGTTTTTCGCTTGTATATCTGTATTTACCTCCTTTCATATCCGTAAGGTCGGTACTAGAGGGCCGCTAAGTTAGTGGATCTACTTTCTTTTAAGGAACTATATTATTTATGAGTTGATTTTAGTAGGATTCATTTTATGAGAATTAAATGTCCTAGGTACTCAAGGAGATCATTCGATACATAATTTATTTCTCTTCATCTTATTCGGGAAGGTGCTATAGGAAAAATCACCTTTTAAGATTAAGATATTTATTTTATTATTCTAAATTACTTATCTATTAACGGCAGATATATTTTGATCGTATAAGGTTGGGGTAGGAGCCATATCAAATTCTCATACCCAATTACCTAATTAATCAGGTATAAATCTTAAAATTCTCATACCAGGTATAAAAAAATTCCTCCTTCGTCGGGTAGGAAATTACTATCCCTGTGTGGCAAACAAAACTCAGAGGCCATAAACAATAAAATATTTCTTAGTAAAAAAAGGTGATCTTCAGCATTAGCTAATATTTAGTCGCTTGTCTTTAAAAGAACTGTTAAAGTTACACGTCAAAATTCCTTTCATCCAATATGACTTTTTTTTCATAAAATTGAATCACAAAAACAATCTGGTAAAGCAGTACCCCTTCCCATCACAAAATCTTCCCTGTGAGATTTCCATAATGCATTAGACAGCTCCACCCCTTTCAGCCCGCTTGAAGTAAAGTTTGCATAATCCCTCCTGCTCAGAACCAATGTTCTGTGATGTTCATTCACTGCTCTCATTGCAGTTACCATCTTGTCCATGTTTCCAAAATAAGTCGCTATATATGCATCACTGTTAATCGAAACATAGTAATCCAATGCAGCTTTAGTGTTGCCATGCATGGTGAGAAAATCTTCTGTTTTCAAGAGAGATGATTTAGTATGTGTGTTGGCGTAGACAGATGTGAAGCCTTCCGTCTCCATAAGACCATCACCAGCTGCCAAATAGATTGAAGTATTGGCAGGGATTTTAAGAGATTGGAGGATAAATGCTGTTTCTTGCGGTGTCAAAGGGCATTTCCCACGATTCCTCCAAGCGCGTGCAGAATCACCAGTCCATGATTTTCTATCGCCGCGCACAGATTCAATAGAGTTCATGGATGCCAAGGAGAGTCCCGAGTATTCACATTGGCTGTATGCCACCATATCGGGTTCAAATCTGAGATGTAGAGAAAGGAAAGGTTTTGGTATCAATTTGAAAAGTTCAGAACCTTTTGCCTCCAAGGCCTTATTGAGACGCAGTGCTCTATAACACCCTTGGCAAAGGGCAGCCTTAGCATATAGTGGATACCTAAACCAAAGAAAAATCATTAGTTAACAATTGCTTTTTTTTCAAAGTAAGAAAAGAACAATTGGAGTAATCTGTGATCATTGTTAAATCAAATAAAAAATTAATATATTGTGTGTGAATAGCTATTCAAAAAATTTGTAGAGTTAAGAGATTCGCCTCTACACCAGTACATATAAAAAATGCTAGTTAGGGTATGAATATGAATTATGATCATTCAAGTGTCACATAAGCGGTAATTGATTTACAGGATAATTAAGGCATACAAAAGGCAATTGTTTCTTTACAACATCATTAAGGATAACAGCTACAGATGTTACACCAAATTGTTCTGATAACCAACAGTAAATTAAAATAAAAGTTCAGTTAATTTGCAAAGCTTACTGGTGACTATCAATTCTCTTTTCAAAGTATTTAACATTCTTTTCAATTATCATCAATTATTAAAAATGAAAACAAGTAGCATGATTTTACATATCGAAGTGACAACAAAATGTAAGTATACAGCTACTACAAATGAAAAGGGTTGTCATGACCAGATATAAACATTCGTTCATCTCTGGACATTATAGATGATGGGCTTGGATATAGAAACAACAGATTAACTGTTAAGATGCTGGAAAAGATCATTTTCCACAAATAGATGGATATTATTGGTTTTGAGACGAGTTCTGGAGTATCAAATGAAAGCAAAAATAGGTGCCATAGCAAAAGAAGATTCTTGAATCCAGCTCTAACAACATGCTTCTCCTTTTAGAGGAAGATAGTATTTAAATAATCTAACTAATCCCCTAGCACCTTCATGCATATCAATAATTGCATGATTCAGTGATTAAGAACATAAGATTCTAGTATTACAGCAACCCGCAAAAACACTTCATCTACAGAATCCTTAATATCGATTAATGGGGGAACAACTGAAAAAAAAGAAAATAAA
>JBAMIE010195791.1:0-11544 GCA_037177295.1 Kaempferia parviflora | reverse complement strand
ATTAGGACCTAAGGTAGAACATCTAATACTTCTTTAAGGGTGTTGGAATACATGTAGGATTTCTACAAATCTAAGGTTGGAGAGTTGGGATTTGACCATAAATCTTGTATATCAATCATATGAAACAATGAAATCCATACACAAGACACATCTCTTACCCAGAATTACTTCCGTTATCCTTTTATCTACTTTGTTATAACTTGTAGTTTAAAAACCCAAAACTCACTTTATGATCAATCTAGATATTCCATAAGAGTAGACTATTCTAGTGCTTGGAATCGCACCTCCCTGTGGATATGATAATCTTTTATATTACTTCGATATTTCTATACACTTGTGGGGACATCAATCTCCTTGTTCTAGGTTGTTGAGGGAGTAATTATAATGTGTTATTGATGTAAACTCCATGGATTGACTATTTCCTTGGTTAATGATGTTCTTACCTTGTTTCTATTTGATGAAATTCCTTAATAAACTATTTGTGCTTGAATTGTGCTATTTCTTTGTGTAGATGTAGGATCTAGTACTTTGGATGGATTATCTCTCTAAATCGGGAGAAAGGAGCCTTGGTGATAAAGAACATCCATACTCTCGAATGTTTAGAGGGGTAAACTCTATTCGGAATACATAATTATGTATGGTAGATCTAAGGTAGCGTTTGGTTAATGGGTTTAGGAATGAATGAATGGAATGATAGTAAATGATGGTGTTTGGATTATGAGTTTGGGATTGAAAATTTGGGAATGATTTTCAAATATATGGGAATCACCAAACCCATGTTGGTTGGTGGGTTTTATTTCCATTCTCATTCTTATTCTTCCTTAAAAATTTATTTTTTAAAAAAAAGTAAATTTTTTAAAATAAAAAAAAATTAAAATTAAAAAATTTAAGAATTAAAAAAATATTTAAAATTTTAATATTTAAAATTTAAAAATTAAAAAAAATATAATAAAAAAATCTGAAAAAAAATTAAAAATTTTGAAAAAAGTTAACAAATAAAAAAAAATTAACAAATAAAAAAAATTAAAATTTAAAAAAAAAATTAAAATTAAAATAAAAAAATAAAAAATTTAAATTTTAAAAATTTAAACAAATAAAAAACAATTTAAAAAAAATTAAAAAAAATCAAAATAAAAATAATCAAAAATTAAAACAAAAATTAAAAAATAAATAAAAAATAAAAAATAAATAAAATAAATAAAATAAAAAAATAAAACAAAAATAGGGGGAAAATGGGGAAAATTATAAAATTAGAAAAAAATTATAAATAAATAATTAAAGGGAAAGGAGAGAGGGAAATAAAAAAAAAGAAAAAATAATAATTTTAATTTCAAAAAGGTAATCATACCTAATCAAAGCTTATAAACCAAACAGTAGTATTGAAATGACTAAACTCATTACCATTCTAGTCTACTATCAAACTCATTTCCATTCTCATTCCGGTCTCTTGAACCAAACATCACCTTAGTCACAAGGTTAGATCAACACATGACCTAACCTAACTAAGTTGGTCACATCAAAACTACCTAGGGGACCAACAGTTGTGATCCAATCATAAGTTCTCTCATGCTATGAATCATATTGCGGATATTCAATAAATAAGTTTAAGATTCAATCATATACATAAAATATGTATACTCAAATAGTGAATCTGTATTTAGATATTAATCACTTTTAGACATCTCTCACATATAGCTATTGGGACAAGCGAATGTGGAAATACTGAGACACTTCAGAGAAAAAGGCTAGGATGAGAAATCGCAACCCACTCAACAAATGACTCATGAAGAAGGTCACACAGCTAGGGGAGGACGGTCCGGACAGTTATTACCATTCAGAACCATTATGCGGTGGCCAACATGGATCTTATAAGCCATCCTCATTTGATCCAACTCATCGCTAGCGATGTCGGACACAACGAATCTATACTATGGAGCAGAGGAATACTCTGTGGCCAGTGATGTTGGACACAACGTATCTATACTATGGAGCAGAGGAATACTCTGTGGCCATCGAGACATATGACATAGGGAAATGCAACAGAAGCTACATCCTGGAGCTAGAAGATTGACAATCAATCATGACCAAGGGTGAAGACAAAGAACAAGGCCACTTATTGAAAGGAGGACGTGAAGCACGCAGAGACGAAGAAGACAGAGAAGATGAAGACGGCGGACACAGGATCAAGGATGATGTGATAAAGGCAACAACATCCTTCTTCAACCTAATATAGCCCCGTTTACTCGACTATGATCGTTGGATCGTTGCAAACGCAAGGACGGGATGATTTTTTAGTCGTTCGATCGAGCATGTGGATCATACCAAATCCCAATAATCATTACGACTTGGAGGACGCTTCATTTTTCTATAGATAGTCACATCACCTTAATGAGACGCAACCTCATAGATATATTGGTGCCCTCATGGTTAAAGTTCGAGACATATTACACATGGTGTGCATTTAATAAGCATGACTGCGTTTAATGCAAAATGTCATTTGAAGCATGCCTGAGATTCACCATGTGGCCGCTACAATCAGAACAGAGAGAATCACCTTATTTGACTACACAATAGTCGAGTTAGTTGGACTCCTGCCTCCTTCGACTAGACTTCAAGGGGAGACTGGTGATACGAAAGGTAATCAGAGGGTGCCACATGGTTAAGGAGGTCAATAGTTTGGCTAAGGTGGCGGTTAAAGTCAACAGAGATCTGCTCCCCAACCCTGTAATACTCCTGACTCCATGCAGACCCAGCTCTGTACAACTCCGACTTCATACAAGCCCGACTCTAGTCAATCCTTGTGACTTAGAATTATCTCGACTAGCCTCAATAGCACACCTGACTACTGGCAAACAAGATCAATAAGCTATTAAGCTATGACTAGCTAAAGATACGGACAATTTAGTCGTTACCCCTAGAGAACGTTGGAAACACCGTCGTTTAGTTCGGGAGAAGTGGGCAATGTAGTGATTTATTTCAAGAAACATGGGTAACAACAACATGGATCTCATGACATGTGGAACATAACCATAGCTTTGTAAAAGGTAGCCCGCTCTTACGGGCACAGGAATGTGAATACACGCATCTAAAACCCTTGACTATTGTTCATCTTTCCATATTCATTCTTCCCCATCAGAAATTTACTTGAACGTCAGAGTGACTATGCTGGAGAATCCTTTTCCATCATTCTAACCCTCTCTTTCTAGTATTCTCTCTCTAGGTCCCGATGGATCTCCTACAAGTCCTCGTTGTGCCAAGGCAAATGATGATAAAGTCAACATTCACGCTAATGGATCATTTGTCGACGTTCTCAGACAAGATTATTATCCTTGTCATCGTATTTCTCCGAGATGACATAATATTAGAAGGTTCCAGGGGCTCCTGTTAATGGAAGGACAATGAACGACTAATTGCACTGCCAAAACCATGAGAGAAACATTATACAGTATGCAATGGCCATTTGGAATTGATCTTGAGAGAGGCATTGGCGTTAAATACAGTTCACAAATTGAGAACTTAAATTTGGCCTGGAAATTTCAACCTTTCCAAACGGCCAAACATTTCCTGATTTTAGAAGAATAGATTGCGGTGGTTGAATTGTGCACGCCGACGAGTAAGGAAACAGAGTCTCCGAGGAATCAACGCCGTCTTTTTTTTCTCTCTCATTCTAATTTAGGAATCCTGTAGTAATTGCTAGTTGGAATCGATTCATCTAAAGCTGTGTTTTTGCCAATTATTGATAATCGTCGAAGTTTTAATCATCACAGCAATTGATTGAGAAAAACAAAACACAGGGGACAACAGAGCACAGAAGAAGGCGAATCTAAATACGAAAGGAGCACGCAGCTTGAACATGGCCGGAGAACTCACGCGGTAAGTCCAACCTCCGCCATTTGCCCAGTTGTTTGCCTGCCTTCAGGTCCAGCACATAGACGACCTGACTCCTGGACCTGTTCCCCGAGCCCAACACAATGAGCCCCCTTTCCCATGCCACCATCTGCAGCGCCACCTCGTCGTCGGGAAGCTCCGCCACCGTCTGCCACCCTTCCCCCTCCTGCAGCGCCGCCACCTCCCCCGACTTCAGGCACATGTACAGCCTGCCGTCCCCGCCTACCACGCGAGTGCGCGGGCATGCCGCTTCCTCCAGCTTCTCCTCCTCCACCGGACCCCACCGCCAAGCATTCACGTCGAACGACTCCGCACTCCGCATGAACTGCGCCTGCGCCTCCGTCGGGTACCCGTCCAACACCTGGAAGGCGTCCCGGACGAGCACGCCGCAGCACTCGTCTCGCGCCCGTGCCATGTCGGGCAGCCGCACCCACGCGTCGGCGGCCACGTCGTAGGCTAGCGCAGACCTCAGCGCGTTCTTTCTCTCGTCGTGGCCGCCGGCCACGAACGCCATTCGGTACTCCGTGGACCCCGCGCACGCGAAGAAGGAGCGCGCCGGGCCGGGCATGGGGGCCCCGGTGCGCCACGCTTTGCTCGCCAAGTCGTAGATGTGGACCTCGTCGGACGCGGCCCAGGTGCGGGAGTCCCACCCGCCGACGACCACCAGCTCGCAGCCGACGGATACGATCTGGCAGAATCGCGGCAGGGAGCGGTGGCCGCCAGGGACGGGAGGCGCGCAGCTCCAGGCCCCGGTGGTGGGGTCGAAGAAGGACAGGCGGTAGACGGACGGGGAGGGATGAACGGTCTCATTCTCTGGCACCTGAGCCTGGGAAACGGCGACGACAGAGTCGGCGAAGCCGGTGGACTTGCGGAGGTCATGGAAAGGGGCGGACTCGATGCTGCTCTTCCAAAGCTTGGAGACGGCGCGGGCGCCGCCTAAACTGACGAAGGGAACGCGGGCGAGGCATTCCATCGCCATCTCCTCCGGCAATCCCGGGATCAATTCCGCTTCCATCCCCACCAAATCGACAAAGGACAAAAAGAATTCAACGCAAGCAGTGCGGAGGAGTTACGGTGCGGGTTGAATTTATAGCGGCGTGATTTGAGGGTTGAGGCGTCGTAAATTCTTTATTCAAAGAAATCGTTTCAACAATTTACTGAACTTGCACCTAAATTTTCTAAATATTAACTGATACACCCCCCTCCCCCCTATTTTTAAAATTAACAACTCATCTACCATACTTTTAAAATTAATAACTTAAAAATATTCCCAAAATACCATTTCCTTATCCACTGCTGCCTTCTGGCTGACAGGCAGGCAGCTTTAGTCGGATAATAAATTGCGATTGGGCTGATTCAGCGGTCATTTAGTTGTAATTTTGGTTAGCTTGGTCACAAAATTATAATTGAGCTGATTGTAAAATCATGATTAAAGTTTGGTCATAGAATTGACTTGTAGTTTTATTTTGATATATTAAGGCCGAGTCTGTTCGGTTGGACAAAGCGCGGAGGGACTGACACGAAAATGCCAAAAAATAGGGGGCAGTTTGAGAAATCTGTGCGTGAAATTGGACTTTTTAAAATTTTGTTTGTTTTTCACTAAATTAAGGAATTATTAACGTCATAAATTGGCTGCTGCGCAAGAAACTGTAATGCTCTTAAAATGGTCCATCAACTGTTAAACAGATTTTGTTTTGTTTTTGTTTTTTAAATAGTACAACAATATCATAGTCTTGTTCATTATAATTATTGTAAAAATATGAATAGAATAAAATGGTGAATGAAAATAAATTTTGATGTGAATGAGATATTAGTTTTATATTTAGAGTACTTGTGTGACATTAAGACTGATATATAATTGTTGATGTACAAATTTAGGATCCGAATTAAATAAATTCATTTATGTGTGAACGCTACTGACTCAACTAGTGTTTGTCACATATATCTTTGTTGAGTAAGTTCTTATAAAAACTTGTTGCTCAAGTCTTGATTTCGCTTTGTTTACTCAAGTCTTAATTAGTTGCATTGTTTACTCGAGTCTTAGATAAGTCTTGCGGCTAAAAATATCGAGAAGGTTTGCGGTCGAAGAAAATGAGCAAGTCTTGAATAGTTGCTTAAGGAGATTTCTTGTTGTTTAAGCCACATGTATGCAAGAAAGTTTGCTTATCGCTAAGAAAAAGCTCTCTATATAAGGAGGATTGTGCTTGAACAAGATAATTCATTCTCAAGCAAGTGGTTGAGGAAGAGAGTATTCTTGAGAGAGAGATTTCAAGAAGAGTTGTTCTTGTACAAGGAGAGATTACAAAGAGAAAGGATCTACCGTGATTTCCTCATTTCGTTTTCTTTTTCTCCACTGTGATAGCGTTAAGATACACTTTCAGTTTGTTATGACAATTTGTATTAGGTTGTAATCATGATTTCATCATTTATCCTTGGAGCAGACACCAAAGACTACATCACTGTAGAATTTGATATATATCGACTCGGCACTCGATGGTACACGTCTACACGATGTCCCACTCAGAAGTCCACTTCAAACCTAGATCTCGATAAGTCTAAATCATGTAGATTATAATTTTAATTACCATGCTATATTTTCTGTATCTTCGGTAAATTGATTGTGTAATGAACTTTTATCCTTTTTGCCTCACTCTACTCGTTGTCCTTTTTTTTATTGAAAGGTTTAAGGAAGATGCATATTTTTACTGAAAGACATCTTTTGGGATATTATATTTGTTAAATGGTGTACATTATTTCTAAATTTATGGATATAAAAAAAATATATAAAAATTTTCTTTTATTCCTTTCGCCAACAGCTGATGGTGGGCCTGATATGGTAAAATATTAGGCCCAACACGATTTTAATATTTTATCGGGTCTAACATGGAACTGATATTTTATCAGGTTCATGTTCGGGTGGAACTTTAATGATGGGAGGGATAAAAAGAAAATTTTATATTTTTTCTATATTTTTTTTTGATAAATTTAAAAGTAATATATATCTTTTAATAAATATAATATCTAAAATACACCTATTCATAAAAATCCGCTGGTTTGGGTGATGCATTCATTAAAATTTATTTATCATTTTCCTATTCCAGAAAAGTGAAGTAGTTGCCTTACATAGTATAGCCGTCCTTTATAGGAGGGAGTGAGGCATACAGTGAATTGTCCGCACCCACTACAAATTGATTTTAAAATATATTACAATAAATGCAGATATTAACGGTATCAATCCGAATTTAGTTATCATTAAACTAGTGTAATAAAAGATGATTACAATTAGTCTCTAAATTATGTTAAGAGAAATAAATTATAGGGTGGGTTTATGATACCGCTAAGTAGCTAGAGAATGGAAGAATTTTTTTTTTTTAGGGTATACACCCGTTAAGAATGGATCTCTACCCTATTAAAATAAATTTGTCACCGTCTAATCAACTACGTATCTCGGGAAGAATTTGTTAGCATTAAACTAGAACATTCTATAGGTTGGTAAAACTTTAATTAATTGACCTAAAAAGCATATAAATAATATTAAGCCTTATTGGTTATTTTAATCGATTAGATGAACAACAGTGTAGCAGTAGGTGCCAATTCAGATGAAGCAGATGGATTCGGGTTAGATTGAAGTAAAAATATTATAAAAAATTTTCAATTCGAATTCGAACCTAATTCAAAACCAACCAATTTGAAAATTATAAACTTGAATCCAGATAATCTAACCTATCCGAATAACACAATCAACTCGATTAACCCGATCGACATGAATTTAAATTGTCTAAACTATATTTAAAATGAACCCGACCCATTAACCCAATCCAAATAGACATTAAAAAAAAATTATCAAATCAATCCTAAACACTACACTCTAAATCATTAACCCTGAACCCCTATTTCAGGTCAACCCAAATCCATTTTTTTTTTTCCGGATCAGATTCAGGTCCAATCCAATTTGATCTGCATCCGAAAATTCGAGTCCTAAGCTGAAATTTTTCGAATAGACTTAAATTGAATTGACATAGCAAATTCATTTTTGACACCCAGCCACAACAAAAAAAAAAAGTCATTTCTAGCGACATACGTTTTCTGTCATTATTCAGTCGCTAGAGACTAATTGCGACGGATTAGTGATCGATTGTGTATCGTCGCTTAGATATTATGCGTTGACACCCCTAGCGACAATTTTTTTTATATTTGTTGACAAACCTAGCGATGGATCACTAATATCCATCGCTAATTAATATCTGTCATTGAATGACCAACAAGATGATATTTCCGTCGAGGTATTAGCGACGGATGATAAATTTCTGTCGCTAACCGCAGGGACCTAGAGAATATAAACGTTTAACAATTATCATCAAATATCCATTGCTAATCGCTAACTGCCGAATATTGATGTTCTTCAATTAGTGACAGAAAGTCAATGATCCGTCGCTATTAGTGACAGAACATTGACTATTCCATCTCTATTAGCGACAGATAATTCAAATATCCATCACTAATAGCAATAGACTTTTAAAAATATTTGTCGCTAAACTTTATACAACTCAACTGCACCACTAATTCCTTGTTTACATTTAAATTTACTCAACTACAACCATCACAAATGATGATTTTCACAATAAACTCATAATACATCACAACAAACTTATTGGTACAATCGACCTCTAGAGTGTTGATATTTGTTTGACAATATGTTTAATTGATTTAGGGTTAAGGTTGACCTAGTCAGGTGAGTAGTCTACCGAATAACTGTAAGGAAAATGGGAAGTCTTTGAGGACTGAACTCCAAGAAAAGTGAAAATTTTAGTGAGTGAAGTTAGGTAATGGAAAGTCTTGTTGAGTGAAGTTATGCAGTGGAAAGTTCTAGTAAGTTAAGCTAGGCAGTAGAAAACCCTAGGGGGAGATAATCCTAAGTAGTGAAAAGTCTTGGAGGAGTGAATTCCAAGTATGTCTAAACTTAAGTATATGTTTATTAACACTATTTTGCATTACAATTGTTGTTGTGCTAATTTAATATTACAGGAAAAGTCTTAGTGGATCAAGCAATCAAACACTGAGCAGAAAAAGTCTAAACAGGTTTGGGGGACAAGATATTTGGCAAGTAAGTTGAGGTAAGCTACCGGTGATATGAAGTGAGGTTGTATCCCATTTAGGATAAATCTTAGGTATTGATCCAACTAAAGAAACCAACGGAGATTTCTAAGTTCAGTTCAAGACAGTCCTAACTGTCATATTCATTCATCACTACTATCTATTGTGTTAATTCTATTTTGTAGGATCATATGACTTTTTGAATTTCAAATGATCATAACTTTTTACTCAAGACTCGGAATTAGGATTGTCAAAAGTCACGCATGCAGAACTCAGAGATCTATAATTCACAGATCTACATTTTATCAGTCAACTAAAAGAATCCATCAACTGATCAAAGGGATCAATCGACAGATAAAAGTTGAAAAGTGGAGGTTCCATTGACGGATCAGGTGGATCAGTCAATGGATAAAAGTTAGAAACTGTAAAATGATCAGATTGAAGTGTAGGAAAGGAATCTAGAGGTTCCATCAACGGATCAGGTGGATTAGTCGATAGAACAACATGATTTTCATGATACGATGGATCGGATCACAACAAACAAGGAAAGACATAGCGATCAGTCGACGGATAAGTTTATCAGTCAACAGATCAGTTCAGTCAACAGAACCTTTTATCAGTTGAAGAAACGAGCCCTATAAAAGAAGCCCTCGAGCTCGAGCTAGATAGAACTTCCGTCTTCCAATTTTCTACTACTATTCTAATGTGTCAGTGCAAGCTACGACTACTACGATGCCGTGAAGCTTCCAACAACTTGCACTTCCTCTTATACTTATTTGTTGTCGATACATTTAATTACTTGCATTATGTATTCAATTTGTAATATTGTTTCATCATATAGTGGATTGTCCAATGAGTGCGGTCGACGATCGTAGGCCTTAGAGTAGGAGTCGTCGAAGACTCCGAACCAAGTAAACAATTGACTTGTATTCTATCTGTTTATTCATACTTTATTCCACTGCAAACTCTAGTGTTTCGAAAGGTTTTCAAAAGAAAAGAAAAAAATTTTAAAGCGATGAGATTCAACCCCTCCCCTCTCTCTCACTTGTCATCAACGATCCTACAAAACTCACTACACATCACATATAATATTACAACATAATAAACTCACAATACATCACAACAAATTTTATAACACAATAATCCATATGAACCAAAATGCACAATAGATTCATAATAAATCCAAACACATATTCAAATATAATAAACAAAATCCATAATATATCATCCAATACAAGATAACGTTTATGTCATTCTAATCAAAATCAGGTACAAGATAAAGTTATCCAATACAATACATCCTAATCAAAATTAGGAACAAAATCATCTTTAGGTTATGCATGAAATTTCATTTGATAAGTTGTGAATAGAAAATACGGTGTTAAACTACGAAAGATAACTACTTATCGTAAACTGATCAAAAAAGTCGGTAGACATTCTTTAAAATACATACCTTGCAAGTTAGTGGATGTCTAGATATGGTGATAAAAATATGCAAAATCTAAAAATTACCATGGAAATGTATAATATAATCATAGATGGAAATAATTATTAAAAAAACATTATTTTTAACTAAAAAAGTTAAGATAAACGATATTATACCTCAAAATAATTTACTCTACAAGGGGGAAGGTTGGGATCATGGGTCTCCTGGGACTCCAAACGACGCAAGCGAAACATCTGTGAATTCGAAAAAAATGTCATTGTAATTACTTGCATATGACGAACTATCTCCTCAGTCTGAGCATGTCGCTGCCCCATCTCTAGTATTTCTACGTCCCTCCCGACCATCTTCTCCTCCAATGATAATAGTTGAGTCCGCAAGTCCTCATTTTCCTCCCGCAATTCTCGTACCTCACTAGATGAGGAGGAGGAACTAGGACAACCTCTGATCCCAGGAGCTCTCATCCGCTCATAGATAACTTTGGCCTGAAAGCCAAGCTCATAGAGGGAGGTCTTCTTCCTTCCACCGACGTCATCATAATAAATGTCATTAACCGTATCAGTGGAAAGAGGCTATGACCCCTCTCCCTCTGCCCTAGGTTGAGATGCATCATCAACTCTAATGGACATTATTTCCTGTGTCAAAATAAAATTTTTATTAACCTCCACATAAAGTCTACAAATATATTCACAAAGTTAAATATTCTTACATTAATTGTTGAGGAACGGCGATCGACAAATGATCCATCTTTCTTCTTATGAGTTTTGTTGAATACCTCCCAACAAGTGTAAGGTCTCTGTAATTCAGCAGCTTTTATACAGAGAACACAAGTACATTATAACTAATAAAAAAATATATGTAAGAAATTTTTATATAACTTAATTTTAAACTTATCAAGTCAGAGGCATATTTCACAATCTAATGGGATCCAGCAGTATGCTTTGTGGATCTGGTGCTAGGCCCAACATGCTCTAAATTGTGATTGCTTCGAGCAATCGCTAAATCATCCTGCCAATGCTAGATAGCTGAAATGGCTCTCCTAGACTACCAAACTGGTTCAAAGACTTCAAATGGTCTGGTGCTTCTCTGCCTCCACTTGTACAACATGTCCCTGTACA
>JBAMIE010195783.1:0-11544 GCA_037177295.1 Kaempferia parviflora | reverse complement strand
GAAATTTGTGATGCATATTTTCATATATGAATTGGTCCTCTCATCAATAAATTTACACAAAGGACAAACTCTAGAGTACTTGGCAAGAATGGCATGCTTCATTTGTCAAAGATTTTCCTCTCATGTTTTGTAAATGTAAATGTATGAGGTCCTAGTATTGACTATCTTTAGTTGATAATCTCTTTTTAAAAATTGCTTAACCTATTCAAGAACTTCATATATCATAATATAGAAAGCTTCTTTGAGGACAACTAGTTGGAGAAAATAATGACTTGCTGACAAAAGTTTTTCTTGAAGATTCCTGGAAATACTGGATCCATTGCCAGAACATGTGCTGCTTCAGCTGTTGGACTCCATCTTGTAGGGGTAAGGGTGGTGCTTAATACTCTTCATGTGATGGGTATCTTTATTATTGTTTTATTGTGGCCCTTGTAATGATGCAATTGTCTATTTGTTGACATTTAAAACTTGCTGGGACAGCTTGCATGTTCTTATAAACCACTGATCACCCAAGACAGTTTGCTTCTTCTGTTTTGGTCTTTACCAGGAATTGACAACCATTATTGAATCATGAAAGTATCTACATCATTTATAACATGCTTCTTGTGTGAGATTGGTGGCAGGGATTGGGCATTCAAAATCAAGAATGGAAAAACCAAATCAGACCAAGTTGGAAAATTCAGTTTATCTGTTTATTGCAATTGGTAAAATAAAAAATTGGGCTTGGGGAAATGTTACGTATTTTTAATCGAACTTAACAAATCAGGATATATATATGTATACATATATAGACATATATTTATGAAGATAGGGAATTTTAATGATTTGATGGCTCTTTTATTATTGAAAAGGTAATATAATATTAATTTTTATGTTTTGGATTAAATTGAATGACTCGATTGGTTTGGTTCAGTTTGAAAGTGTTTAGTTTAAAAGATTTGGGTTTGATGTAAAATTTTCTGGTAAATCAATTGATCAATGTGGGTATAGATGAAGACCGGTATAGGTGAAGCTTAGTTACAAGAGATGAATACAAAAAGGAAAAACCCATCTATATTACTTAAAGAACACATAGATTGATGTTAGACATAGTCATAGTGTTAGTCTTGGTGAAAATACTGTTAATTGTTTAAAAAGTGTATAATTAAGATCAGTTATATAACCGAGCCTATAATTTTGTTAGGATATTACCTCTTCAAATCCCATATGCTCATCTTTGGACCACATCACTAACTTGTTCTTGTTTTTTTTTTCAGCCATTGGGATATAAAATAGAAGATTCCAAACTCAAGCGTGCTGGATTGGACTATTGGCCGTATCCTGTAATCAAAATGTCGTCGTTCCATTTACTTCCTATCATTCAAAATGAAATAGCATTTACTTCCTATACTTCAAAATGATATTGCATTGCATCTCCACTCTTTAACTCAATGCAATATTCCTTCACTGCCATTCAAGACTCGGAGTGTCACTGCTGATCTTAATAGGTTCTATGGACTATGTAGTAGTTGCTTATGTATTGGACTATTTTACTCCATTTTTTATTTTGTGTATGTCAATATAGAATTTGATTAATTGATTTATTCAGATCAATGTGCTCACTAATGATGAGGCTAGTTTTCCATTGTTAATGAATTCCTGAATAAGATGTGTAGTTGTCAAAGTGCACAACTCTTGGTCTGAATTTCACGATTACTTCAAACAGCAGGTATTTCTTTATCTAACTGCCAGTATCATGATGTCCCGTTTAGACATTTAATCCATTCATCATTTTGCATCAGGATGGTGAGAAACGGCTTTTAGCATTCACCAAGAGAGGCACACATATCCACTCTGTGAGTAGTTATACTGGCTACTTTTATTCAGCAACTCTCATAACAGATCTAAGTTATATTCCATCTTAAGATATGAAGAACTCTAAATATCTTGTTTTCTCTTTGAAGTTAGTTGAGATTGTCAATTACTAGCTATGGAACACGACTTCTTGTCGATACAAGTTGCCTACTGAATAAGCTCATCCTTGTCTCTGTAATATTTAACAGAACAAGTAGGGAAACCATCTCCAGGAATACAGTTTGAGAAAAGCAAAGAAAAGAAATATATTGAACAACAGCAACCTTGTTTCTGTAACTTTGGTTCTCATGTTATGAATGCTTATAATAATTCTTCCTCACATCCAGGATTTCTCCTACAAGAAAGGTGATTGGCTAGTTTTCGGTTCGGAGACTACTGGGCTACCGCCTCAAGCTTTGATGGATTGCAACACAGAATGCCTTGGCAGCGGAACTATCAGGATTCCAATGATCGATACATATGTGCGATGCTTGAATCTTTCTGTCAGTGTCGGGATTGCAGTATATGAAGCTGTCGGGATTGCAGTATATGAAGCTGTCGGGATTGCAGTATATGAAGCAGCCAGACAACTGAACTATGAGCAGCTCCAGTTGCCACTGTTGAGCGTAGATGCAAGTGAAAGGTTGTTCAGCTCCGAAGATATTTTTGGTTGATTTAAATACTCTACAATCCTTGTGGAAATTTATACTATTAATTTTAGCATGATTGTATTTCAAGGGAGGAAAAGAAATACATATCTTTTTTAACTTTTCAAAGAAAATATAGTGGTGGAAAGTTAGAATTTGCATTGAAGGACTGGAGGAGGTTAACAAGTTGGCCCTTTACGGCAGCCCATTAGTTGGAAAAAATATAACGGTAAAATATTAAAATTACTAAATTAGGTGGGATTGTTTTAAAATGATTTAATATATTAAAAGTAATAATTTTTTAAATATGAACGTATTTTACCTAAAATTGGTTGATGGATTAAATAATTTTGGATTAACATGAAATTAATTATATGTGTTCGTTTATTTTTCCTGATTATATTCATATTTTTAAATATTAATTTGACATAATATATTGAAATCAGTGATTTTTTAACACGAATTGAATATTTTAAATACATTCATGTTCAAAAAATTATCGTTCTCAATATATTGTGTCAAATTGACATTTAAGAGCATGTATATAATTAGGAGAACTAGTTGAATACATAGAAACTAATTTTATGTCAATTTTGTTTGGTCTATCAATCAATTTTATCTAAAATTGATTGTCAATTTATGATCGTTTGGTCTATCAACTAATTTTACCTAAAATTAATTTGGATTAAAAAATGATAAATCAGTTCACTGATTTTTGATATTTCAGAACAGAATAAAATCAATTCAACTGATAATAAAAATTATCGATTGATATGGTAAAATGAAAAATAAATATGTGATTCGATAATTTTAAATTTATTATACATGATTTAATAATTTTAAAAACTTAACTAGTGGTTCGGTAAAAAGCCGAAATATAAATAAATAATTAAGGTCCTCGCGAAGATGAAAAATGTATTAAATCCGATCGGACTCTCCGTGGCCTACAGTGGAGAAGCGCAATGGCGAGAAGAAACATAATTACAAAATTAAAAATTAATAAAAAAAAAAAAAAAAAAATACGCCCTGTTTGCCGCACCCTCTCTTTATTCCCTCTGCTTCCCAAATCTCTCCCTCCCACGACTCGAGCTCCCACCGCGATCGCTTCTACTAAAACTCCATCGAACGCCCGCCCTCGCCTCCAATTTGGTATTTAAACTCAACCATTCTCCTCCCCCTTCTGTTCGCCTCGCCTCTCTGCCTCTCTCGTTAGGGTTTCCTCCATCCTTCTTCCTTGCCCTCTTATGGCTCTCGGTTTGTTTCCTCTTTTCAGGTCCGCATCTCGAGCATGGGAGAGGAAGGCCCCGCCACGAGTGCCGATCCTGAGACCAGGAAGAGGGCGAGGGAGGAGGGGGATTTGAAGCGGGTGGCGGAGATCGTGATGGTTTTGTCGGCCATGGGACAGATGCGCGGCGGCAAGGAGCCCACGGCGGCCGAGAAGGCGCTGGTGGCGGAGGCGAGGGAGAGGCTAGTGATGATCTGCGAGGCCATCAGGCCGAAGGAGCTATTCTCAACGGAGGCTGTCAGGGTCGTGGCGGATGATCTCGGACTGAACAGGTCCAAGGATCCTGGTCTGGGATTCCGGCCGCCCAAGATGTCGATCGCGGAGAAGCTGTTGCTGACCAAGAAAAAGGTATTTATTTGTCTCTTCTTGGTGATTCTAGCCTTTTGCTGAGAACTAACAAGGAGGAACTGCTCTTGATATTAGTATGGGATAGCTCACAAGAAGGCAATTGATGGGCAAAGAGTGCTTGGTGAAAGTGAACTAGTCTGTGACTGTGTTTTCATATCCATTCTAATGTCATTTTTCTTCTATCATTTCTAAATTGTGAGCGATATGGTTTAATGGCGATCAGATAGTGGAACATTCTTGGTATAACACGAGAACAGGACTCTAGTATATTGGTCCATGGATATTTAAGGATCAGGTTTTTGTAGGATAGCTCTAAGGTGATGCAATAAGTAGTGGGGATGTCAAGTCAAAAGCTCTGAAATTATGCTTGTGTCTGGTCCTCTTCATTTGTGGTGCCCCCAATTTTGCCCAAGGTGATGCGTGACGCCTCCTTTTTACTTACCAGGAAGAGAAGGTTAGTTTGTCTTTATCTAAGTGACTAAAGTGAAATGAACTAGACAATACCCATACTGTTCTCTAGGATTTGCAACTTAGAGAAGCTAACCCGAGGTCAAATTGATCTGAAGAGTCCTACCAAGAGGATTGTCAGAACCTGATTGAAAAAATGGTTAAATCTCACGAATTATATCTTCTTGTTGTAAAGTTGGGGATTCAATGCATTTTAGAAGGCTAATATTTTACCATTGTCGAATACACAGAATCAAACAACTTCTAAGTGTGACTAGTTCAATCTGCCAAGAATTTCCCCACTTTGGTTACAACCTTGCTAGTACAGGGAAGTTTAATCAACCAAGCATAGAGAATAGATGACTATAATCTCCAAGAATCTTTTCCTCTTTGGCTATAACCTTGCTACTACAGGGAAATTTGATATCAACCAAGTTTAGTGGATAGCTTGTCTATGGTGGGTTTGTTCAAGAGTCCGATATCAAGAAGTTCCCGTTGGAGTGATATATTTTGATGACTCAAAATACCTGCCCAGTCCTCTAAATGTTTGAGAAGAAATTAAGGGCCTTTAACTATGATCTCACGTTGAAGCAACAGATTAACCCTAACAAACTCTTCCTTTATTATCTCAGCCAGCTTATTTTTCTCTAGTTTAATTTTTAAAGTTCTGAATTTTGTAAAACTTGGAACTATGCTATATGCATATAGGCTTTTGCAGGTGGCTCAGTCCACCTAGATACTTGGCACTACCAGTTTTACCTATGTTTCATTTTTTTTTTACAAATGCAGAATTTTGTGAATGCCTTGAGCTCCACTCTTACTGTTCAGTTCACTTATTATCTCAATTTTATGACATATCTGAATATTGTTGTAAGCTACCCTTTTTCAATAATTGATGAATTTATATATCATACATTTACTTTTTCTTGATGAGCTTCATTTGGTTTTATGCCACTCATCAGTCATCATCCTTGATCTGCATATTGGTTTAACGAGTTGTAATTGCATTTCAGTCATCCCATATCTGCACTATGGCTTTTGTCATTTTTGGTCAACCCTTGTTTGCATGCTACTTCAACAGGGTTTTGGGCTTTTCAGTCAACCCTCATCTACATGTTTCTTTTACATAGGCACTTCAGCCAACCTCATCTGCTCATTTAACCAGATTTTTAGGCGCTTTGATCCACTCTCATCTGCGTCTCATTTATGGGGTTTTAAGAAACTTTATCCAGCATGTAATCTGCATGTGGTTTTTTTCCTTATAGGACTTGCATGGGCTCGTATAAGAATTTGGCACACTGTAGGTTACTTGGTTATTTAGGACGGCTGAACCAAACTTCCATTTCATTCTAATGGAATTTCATCTGAAGTGTCAATTTGCCATCACATATTATGTACTTGGCTGACATTTTAATCGGAAGTATATTCAGTCCGTCTGAATCATACTAAACATTTTCAATTCATCCAAGTTCTGGCCACTTCCAAATTATAAACAAGTTTAAATTAATTCATGCATTTTTTTCTGAATTGAAGGTGACTTATTCAACTCAATTGAATTGCATCTATGTCTTCACTTCAACCAAATTATAGCAACTATGATTATTTTCTCAAAACATCCTTTGATAAATCATAATAATCCTACAAATGTGATTCCTTAAAAATGACTCTCCATTAAGACTTTACCACTTTAACATTCAAAAAACCTTATAATTAGTCAAGTTTTTTTTTTCCTTGAAAAATAAATATACGAGGATATGCAGGGTTTAATAATGAACTTTCCTTTAATAGTATAACATATTATGTGACTCATAAAATTCTGAAGAGTTTATTTAAAGAGTCTGCCTCCTATAGAAGCAAGCACCATAAGGAAAAGAAAAGAAGCTTGTACAAATCATCATTCGTTATAACATACCTTATTGCCCGTATCTATATAGTATTCACATATTAATCCTCTCTTGGCACATTGATTCTCTCCCTGATATTCATTTCCCCAACTGGAACCGGTATATTTTACCACTTTGGCTAATAAAAAATTTGCATTTATGTTATACTACATCTTTTATTTCGTCAGTCTTTGCAACTTCAGCAAAAAATATAAAGTTTGCTACTTTGTGAAATCAGTGTAATCATGTGGTATCAGATATTTTTTGTTTTTTAATTTGTTCTTGAAGTAGAAAATGGACATGTAAACATCAGGATTTCCTTCAATGCTAGGGACGATATAGTTAGAACTCATAACACGTTAATGTATTTAGGTAAGAAAAACATTCCAAAATAATCTACTTTCAGATTTTACAGCAGGATTCATTTGCATGCATATTGTATGATGTGGCATTGTCTTTGATGTGAGATTTACTGTCCAATAAAGCCTGGTTACTATATCTAATTACTTTTTTTTGGGTACAATTATATAGATGGAAGAGTCCAAGGAAACAAGTGTACATTCAGCCGTTCTTTCACCTCAACAGTTTCCACTAGGCTTTGGTGTAAAATCTGATTCTTGTGGCACGTTGGCTCATGATGCTTGTAGATCTGTGCAGAACAATAGTCCTATGGCAGCTTCTGCTGGAGGGTTTCATGCACCTATATCTCGTGTTCCTGTGCTAGCTTGTGCTGCTTCTCCTTTGAAGCAGCTGCATGTTAGTAATGTGCAGTCTGGTGTTAATAACATAAAGCATTCATCTGGTTCACTTGATAAGTGTTGGTCTTCAGCACATACTGGATTAAATGTTAGATCCGGTGGGCCATCTTATGGGACACAAGATCAAGGTGATATTTTTTTTACTCTAGTTTTCTCTGTTATCTGTCAAATTTTGTGAATTCTGTATATGTCATTGTTCGGGCTTCTATTTTTCCATAGGTGTGTTTGGGGGTTTTATATCTTTATCCTGAATCTATTGATTTGATTAATTCGGAAACCTAATAAGGAAATACCTTCAACTCTTGTTTCTGTTTCTTTTCCTTGAAAACGTTAAATGCTTGAGTTTAAGGAAAGAGGAGCTTTCTATTTCTGGAATCAGCACCTGTCTTGTCACTATCCAATTGTTTGTTTAGATTGGTAGTATCCTTTCTCTTTGGATGATAATTAATTAATATTGAAGTCTTGCATTCATTTAAATTTTAACATAAGGTATCATTGTTCTTAAAGCCTCTGCATAAGCTGCTAATGGCGCCTCATAGGCGTATGCAATGAGAGCCACGTTGCATCCTTTTATGGCCACATCAAATAACAATCAAGAAGCATATTGTATGTATTATTCATACAATTGTTTGTTTTTTTATATGAATGCATCTGTTATTCTGTTGGTTGTTTAGATTCATATATTTATAATTAGGGATTGTTTAGGATTATATACTTGATGTATACTCATTTTCTTTACCTTTGATGTTATGCTTTATTGTTAAGGTAGTAATGTTTTTTTAAGAAAATATAGCCAACAGATGCATCTATACCACATGCAATTTGTTTTGGCTTGATCACATACTGCTTGCTTATTAAAAACCTTGTGAAATATAGAGAATGCTTCCCTTAGAATCCTTTTCCCTATTCTAATTGCTTGGAAGTTGGTTTTGCCATATTTGATTCTTTCTCTAGGATAAATTCATCATATGTTTCTTTTTGTTTTGTTTTCATTCATGTTTAAATTCTTTTATTCTGTAGCTGAAAATTTACCAAAGAAAAGTTCAACCATCTCTTCCATGCAATCATCATCTGCTGCTGCTGTTGCAAGGTTTGGCCAACCAACTAAATGGTTGGATCATAGTTCAATTAAGTCTGAGGGAGCTACTGGTGTAAATGCAGTCCAAGCTTCCCATCAGACGAAAAATCAGGATATAAAGTCCTCTGTAATCCAAGCAGGACAAGGAGGCCTGCATATTCCACATCAGCCTCCTCAAGGTGTGGCATTCATTAACACACCTTCTCTTTATACAAATCATAATGACATTGCTACAAGCGTCCAGAAGATGTTGCAACCAAAGGTTACTGATCATCCAAGTTGGACGCCTCCGTCAAGTGAGTACATGAATGCTCCTCTAAATTGCCAAATATGCAACAATGTGATTGCTGACATAGAAAGTCTGCTTGTGTGTGATGCTTGTGAGAAAGGAAACCATTTGAAATGTCTTCAATCTTATGGTAGCAGAGCCATTTCCAAGGCAGAATGGCACTGCCCAAACTGCTTGGCATCAAGCAATGGAAAGGCCTTGCCACCCAAATATGGGAAGGTTACACGAGCTCCTGTTCCAGCACAAAAAGCTGCTCCCAATTCTGCTGCTTCTAAGAAAACAGAAGATTCAGGCCCTAAGGTTAGTCAACTTAAAGCAATAGCTAATGGGAATTCTGATGTGTCTCAAAATTCAAGTTCTACAAATGAGGGCATCAGTGTTCGTGAGGCTATTCCAGATTCTGCAGCAATTGACATAGAAAAGAATTTGATCACAACCAGAGTTAAGGGAGTCATTGAAAAATATAATGCATCAGAAGGTAATCATTTAAAGGAAACAACTGGAGCTGCATGTGTTAATTCGGACATGCCTTGTGAGAATCATAACAACCTTGAGAGTGATAGTTCAGTGTCAGCTAACACAAAAGAAAGTCCCAATGTACGACCTAGTACATTGGATGAAAATAACAGTATGGATTCACAGAGTTTGGTTGTTGAAAATAATCATTTCAGTAAAGCGGCAGTAGCACAAGATTCTGACCAAAACTTGTCAAGCAATGTCAAAGTTTCTACTTCTCATTTGCATGAAAATACTACCACTATCACATCTGGACTTGAAGTGCACGGTGAAAAAAACCATCTGAATGCATAGAAGATTCTAGAGTTAGAGTAGCCAGTGAAGGTAGTTTAGAAGTAACTCCAGATGAATCAAATGGATCATTCAGTTGATTGCCATCTAATCTTGCTCACAATTGGATAAATAATATCCCATTTTAGTCTTGCAGTTGTTTGTCCCTCCAGAATTGTTAGAATTTGGTAAGTGTTCTTAATGCACATTTATTCTTGCAATCGTGACAGATTGTGTGTGTGTGTATATATATATATGACAAAAAATTTCTTCCACTGAATTATTAATTGCATTATTACTAGAATGAAATGTGACGGCTTTGATTGATTGCTCAGGTCAAAGCTGATTTTCTTCATGTGTTTGAATTATCTTGCGGGTGTGTACTAATGAACTTGTACTGCCCATAAAAGAGAAAAAAGTGAAATGAGATATTGTAGATACCAAAACTGAGGGAGAATGTTTCTTTCCGCATGATACACTATTGTTTGTTTGGAAAATTTTCCTAGTTTTCATTTTTCTTTTCAAGAAAATGTTCATGAGAAATATTTTCTTTTCTGCTTGATAATATGTTTGATAATAATTCATTCTTCTTTCTTGCCAAATTCTCATGGGCAAAAGCAGAATGAGCATAAAACTGTTCAATATCAACTGGCAGAAAACAATACTCGGGATTTGCTTGTGGATGATCTTTTCCCCCTTATTTCTTAATGAATTTCAGTAGATATGAAAAGGCGGATGCTTGTCATAATTCTAGAAACTTCACCAAAGACTATTCTTCACCACATTCTTTCTTAAAATGATTTCATAAGATGAGAATTTTCTCATTAGCTATAACTGTGTGCAGCCTAAACTTCATTTTGTAGAAGTTCAAGATAGCTGCATGATGTTCACAAGACTTGCTAAAGTTGTTACTTGAACAGAAACATATAACTGTATGATGTGTTGCTCTATTAATGGCCACTCTTGATGTACAACTCTCATTGTTGTTACGAAAGGCTTTGACAAAAGAGTTGATAAGGTTGTAATTGCTTTTTTATGCAAACCACTTAAAATTTCTTTTTCTTTTTTTCTTGCTAAACAGGTACTAATGGGAGTTGCCCAACGCTTTTCTTCCTCATTTTTTGTCCTTTTGATATGTATTTAAATACTAGTTGTGAGCTAATTAAGGCATTTTTTGAATAGTAGAAGAATGGTCTAGTAAATGTTTTTTATATGACAATTAGACTGCTACTTTGACTTGGAAATCTGCCATGAGTGTGGCTTCTAGTGTTAAACATATGTTTTTATCCAATTAGACTATGCTTTTTCTCCCAAGCACAGTGTTCCTCTGTTCCTAATGACAAAAGCATGCCCCTCTACTATGAAACTTGGAACTCCCTCTCCCAAGCACAGTGTTCCTCCTATCTTGCTACTAGATGTTTTTTTTTCCTCGTTTTTATTTTATTTGTTATATCTTAATTTATATTGATTCTTTCTATATTACCTTGATAAGTAATTATTATTTGTTGATCAAATAGATAAAGTGCATAATTGAATATGTTATGCTATATTTTGATTTTTAGGAAAAAAAAGTACAAAATTTAGAACAATGAGGGAAAATCAAGACCACATTCACACAATGAGTCGTAGAGGTTATGCTCGTTTGGTTTCCATGATAGTAAAAATTATTATTTATCAAATTTTTTGAAAAATTTTATGGATACATTTAGTTAGTAACATTACTACTTATTCTAACAATTTTATATGTCTTATACTTATGGAAAACCCAAGTTCTCGAGATACCCCAATAACACGATCAAAAGTTTGGATTGAAGGTCACAAGAAGAAAAATAGAGAACCTAGTAGTCAAGCTGTTGGAGAGAAAATTGTACTAAAATTATTTCTCTATTATTTGTAGAATTTGCAAAAAAAAAAAAAAAAATAGACAATCTAAATTCTTTATTTTATTAAAGTTTGTCTCTTTTTATTTGCAGAAAGAAATAAAAAAGTGTTCAATTGGATCTCACAACACGACTAACATTTCTGATGATGCAATTAGTATTGTATTTGGCAAGGAAGCTAGAGGTAGAGTGAGTGGAATGGGTTCTGGAGTTACACCATCAAAAGTTGGAGCTTCTATGCAACAAAATGGAACAATTAAACGACTTGAAAGTATGGTGAATAACCTTCAACAAGAAATGCAAGAAATGA
>JBAMIE010195764.1:0-11547 GCA_037177295.1 Kaempferia parviflora | reverse complement strand
TTAGCATTTTTATAAAAAAGTTCATAATATTTTATAATTTATAACTAAGTCCTTTTTAATTAATTAATTTTTCAATGGATGTTTTGTTCACTTTACCATAAAAAAATATTAAAAATTTATTTAAAAAAATGGGACCCACCTGGAGATGGGGCCCTGTGCGCCAGCCCCAGGTTGACCACCTCAGGGCTAGCTCTGATCATAGCTAGCTGCATTCTTGATTTCCATGCCCTTTGTATCTGTTGCAAATCAGAGTAATGCGGCACACAAATAATCTCATTCGAGTAACCAATTTTGTCACACTCAATTTGCTTGGCCATGTCACAGCTTATTTGTGGTGGTTCATAAGCGGTGTATGTACTTTGTCATAATGCTGTTAGCTAAATTCATTGATTCTTTGCCAATTTAACTTCATCTCTTCCTCCTAGGTGGCAGAGAAAATCTTAGACAGCAAGGAGCTAGAATTCTACAAGTGGGATGGCAATCTATCTGAACTGTTGCAAAATGTGCGCAATAAGCTGAATAGAGTTGCTTCGGTACGAACATAGACATGTTCTTGCTTATTAAGTTTATGCTGCCTTTTTTTTTTCCAGATTTCCTACAGCATTTTGTATTTCATATTTTTTGCAGAACTGGTCTAGAGAAGAGAAGGATCATTGTTTGGAGGAGACTGAGAAATCATTCAAATATTCAGGAAATATACTCCGTTTGATATTGTCGTAGCGAATGAAGGATTCCTCAGCTGCTAACTGAAGAAATCATTCGAATAAGTATCACGACTATTTACTGTTTCTGCTGTGTTGAGAAAGAATTTGCAGTTGAAAAAAGTTTGGTACATTTCGCTTGTTTCTCAGGTTGATAAGAGGAGAAAAAAATAATTTCGATTAATTATTTTTTATATTTGCCTTTATCATGAAAATAACGAAAAATGAAAATGAAGTAAAATAAAAGGAAGTATGTGATTTTATATTCTTTTTTTTTTACTTTAATAGAAACGGGAATGAGAGAATATTGTTTATATTTTTCTTGGTCGGTTGACATTTTACATTGCTCTCGCCTTCTTATCATGACCAGAAAGTTCAGAAGGTGAAACTTCCACTCTATGAAGCGTAAGTAAAACTAATGATTTCTTTCGAGAGAAAAATTACCATGATAATCGAGTTAAACAAATGTTTTTTTGTTTGAAGTTACGAGAGAAAAGGACAATGGAATCTATTAGTGAGAACCAAATTGAATTAATTGCCAGTGAAAATTATGTTAATTGGTAGGTCGTATCATAAATGTCCGAAATGCATTAATTGCCAATTAAATGTGTTGAAACAATGAGAACCTGATCGGCTAGAATATGAATTTATCTAATTAAAAAAATCAATCAAGTTAGTTAAAAAATTAATTAAATACTATTAATAAAAATTAATTAGGTATTTAAAAAATATATAAATATGAAAATAAATAGGAAAGGATTTAATTGACTCATAAAATATAATATTACTTGGACACACTAATAATGATCCTAAAAATTATGAAAATAACATTTTAACTGACCAAATTCTAACCACTTATAACATTATCCTTAATTAAGTTAAGTTCTTGGTGGTAAATTAAGTAACTTGGAAGGCCTAAGCCTTTTTTAAAATATATATGAAATTATACCAATAGTTAAAACCACACACAACATGCTCATCTTCCATTGGCTAACAATTGACTAGAGGATGTCTTTACAAATACAAGTGAAATAATTGCAAAGAAATTCTAATTTATGAAGTCGTGTTTATCTTGAATTATTAATGTGTAAGATATTAATTAAAGACGAATAAATGAAGAGGATGAATTATTCAACAGGCGGCCGGTCAACGGCGACTTTGCTCCACGTCTCTGAGAATTTGAATATTTTACTCATTACAGATTGGTCACCCCAACGCCATCGCCGTCGACAAGACAACCCAACCGCTCACCTTCCATGTACTGATGTACCAGACCCATCTTAACCGTCCATCAACAGACCGCCCTGTAACGTACCCAATACCATCCTTTCCCTTCGGTCGTAAATACAGCGAATTGGGCTCGGATTGACTACACCGTGGCACCGAAACCGAGGGCGGTGACCGACCACCGCGGTCCGTCGCCTGGCCAATGGAGACCCAGCCTCCACCGCCGTGGCAGCTTCAGCGGAGGACTAAATGGATGGTTCCCCTGCTCACCTCCTTCTTCCTCTCATCCCTCGTCATCTCCGCCTCCCTCTTCGCCTTTTCCTCCTCTTCCATCTCATCCTTCTCCTCCGCCTCCTTGTCCCAACAGGCCCTCCTCCTCCTATCCTTCTCCCAAATCCCTAGCACCGTCTCCGATGAGCCTCTCTTCGTCGAGGCCAAGCTCCTCTCCTCTTCGCCGCATGACGCCGTGCCGCCTCGCCCGGTCCCCCGCCTCGCATACCTCATCTCCGGCTCCGCCGGAGACGGCCGTAGCCTGCGGCGGACCCTCCGCGCTCTCTATCACCCGAACAATCAGTACGTTGTTCACCTCGACCTTGAGGCCCCTGCATCGGAACGTCTAGAGGTCGCCGCGGCTATACGAAACGATCCTGTGTACTCTCGTTTCGGAAACGTGAGGATCATAGATCGGGCGAATATGGTCACCTACCGAGGCCCTACTATGGTTACGAACACGCTTCACGCCGCCTCTGTCCTTCTTAAGGAGCGCGGCGACTGGGATTGGTTCATCAATCTCAGCGCCACCGACTACCCTCTCGTCACCCAGGATGGTGAGGTTTGAAACCCACCTATTATTTTGTCGCTCATATATAGTTTCCCATCTCCAATTGGATGTTTATTAGTTTTCTTTTTGATCTATACTTGGGAATGCCAATCCTATTACCCACTTGTTACTGCTAGTTATGTATTGCCTAAAGTATTTGAATAATGGATCCTCTTTGCAGTACCCCCATCAGGTTTTTTTTTTTTTGGTTTATCTGAGGTAGTTCTCAACTGTATGATACCCTTGGTTATAGGCATTGCAATAATTTTCTGGCTAGTTCTTCCCAGATTCAGCAATAAAGCACATCATCTTTTGTTTGACTTTCTGATCATTCTACATCCTAAATAAGCAGTCTTTCTTGCACACAACCCTGCTGAATAACAAGCTCCATTTTGGGACAAGAATAGTTATGGGATGGTCATGGCTATCTGTATCTTAGTTCATTTGTTACTGGGCATGCTCTTAAATCTTGATTACCCTTTCAAAACTTTTGTTGGATGACTATTTCTCACAATTGATCCAATGTGTTATTTCATGGATATATTTCTGTTAATTGATATTTCAAATCAAATCCAACTTTGGTCATTCTCATATTGCAAAAAGCATTTTGAAGCTTTGCTTACTGCGTAGTTTCTTATCTTTGTCGAGCAGATCTACTCTATGCTCTTTCAAGTGTACCTAGAGAGCTGAACTTTATTGAGCATACAAGTGACATTGGATGGAAGGAGTACGTAAGACACTCATTAATTTGCAGCATTATAGACATCCCTTTGATTTACATCATGATTATTGATGCTCTTGAAATTGTAATATCAGGCACTTCCGAGCTAAGCCAATAATTATCGACCCTGGGCTTTATAGTTCGCAGAAAACTGATGTCTTTTGGATTACTGAGAAAAGAAGCGTACCCACTGCATTCAAGCTCTTTATAGGTACAAAGACCAAGTGCCCACTAGTCTATACTTAAGGTGTACATGAATTATGTGCTCTTTCCTTTTTCATTTTACTGTGTATGTTTTAAAAGTGAAGTAGCTATTTCTCTAGTACTTGGGTTGTTAGTTATTGTTGGATGCTTAAATTGACATGATAGAAACATGTATTGGGGTTTGCCCAAGTGGAACTTTTTATGATTTCCAAGTTATCCTCAAGTCTTTTTATAATAACATTTGCAGCAATTTAGTACTTGAGTAGAACAAGAGAGATGTTTAACCATTACCAAAACTGCAATCTTACTTTTATTTGACAATTTTCTAATAAACTGCTTTCTTTGCTTTGTATGATTACTGTGGTTCATGGAAATGTGGCGTGTTCCTTTTTATCATTTGTCATTCAAGGAATTAGTACAGTATTTCGATGACAGGATATATTCTCATCTTTGGTTGTATGTAAATCTTACTATCATTGTGTTCGGTATAATCTCATTCTTTTATTTTCTAAATTTAGAAGAACTTTAAGCGTTAAAGTCTGGAACAATGCTAGGATGTGGAATCACGAGTCAAGTTGTAGGCAGAGTTGGGAAAAGGGAAGAATTTGGCATTTAATAGAATCAACCTATTATAGCTATGTAGGTTTCACAACAAATAACTAGGTCCCTGATTTTTTAAATCTGCTTAACCTTTGTACACTGTGTGTATGGTCTGTATTGACTATTTTTTACAGCCTGTTGATTATCTTTTGTGAAGGACAGGCCACAAATTCATTGTTTGGTACATTTTGTGGCTACAATATTACAAGGCTATATCACTAGCCCTCATGTCTACAATGTAGGAACTAAATTAGATATTCCTTGAGTGTAGGAATTGTGCATGACTGATGTAAAAGGATGGCGTACAGAGACAGGGAAATCACATGGTTCCAGTATATAGGCATATACATCTCTTTCTTGTGAGTGTTGCTATAAAAATGATAAAACAGTTTGCTTGATTGGAGACAAATGAAGAAAGCTTGGACCCATTTCTATGGTGGTGGAAACTTAATCATGATTATGAATCATTAGTCTTTCATTTGAAGAAAAGAGTATGGTTTCTTTAATCTGAACATGTATGCTACAGAGATGTGAGATCAAGAAGCTCCTTGGGTCTTACATGGTGTATGCTTAATAATGAATATGAACCACTAGTCTTTCATTTGCAGCTAGGGTATGCTTCCTTGAATCTGAACATGTATGCTGCAGTCATTGTGTGATTGAAAAAGGTTCCTGGGTCTTAACATTTATGCTACAGACTGTAAGATTGGGCAGAAGTTCCCTGTGTCTTAACATGAATGCTACAGACAGATTGTGAGTTTGAAAAGAAGAATGTCAATCACTAGGTGGATTAGAGAAGGGAAATAAGTTCATGTCAAACTTCCGTTGCTTTTTAAATTCACAAAAACTGTTTGAGACAAACTGTTGAATAGCCATTGCCTTGTTTCTATAATTTAACTTATTTTTTTATTTTTATCCATGTGAAGTTATGCACACTTTTATGACAGCATCTTGAGTTGATTACCCATGATTCTCCCACAATTTGATAGATAAAATAGAGTCCAAGTGAAATTAGATATTAGTTTCAATGAATAATAAAATAAGAGAAAATGAAGATGATACAGTCATGTTCATGATTGACTCTTGATCAACCGAGTAATTTTTATAGTTAGATGAATCAAATCAATTAGAGTTGAATGTGAGAGTTAGAGGAGGAATAAAGAAAATTCGATTTAATGTGGTTAAGTGTAATTTAAGAGATTTAGACATTTTCTAACAATAGATCCTTACATAAGTGTTCAATGGCAGCATGAGATCCATGTACTCCTTACATGTTGTTTTTGTCTGAAATATACTCCTTTGTATGACTTGTTTAATTGTTTTTATCATCTGTTAATTTAGTTACTATTATCAGTAGTACATTATGTTTATATCGCTGTGGAAAAAATATGTTCAATAATGTAGTTACCAGTATCGGAGTTATTGAGGTTATAATAATTGATTTTTCTACTGAGTTTCAATCCTTTTTTTAAAACAATTTTTAAGATAAACTTGCCAGCTATATTCTGGATAAACCTCTATGGGTTAAACATTAATGGTGTATGTTATTTACTAATATAATTGGCTATGATTAGAGTATAGAGAATGAATTTTATGCATGACTCATAAAGACAAGATGTAGAAACTCTTATGCACGAAATCTAGTTTCAACAATAAGAAAAAAAAAAGTGAGGTGATAGTTAAGTTCAATGAAGAGGAATTTTTGTAATAATTTTTCTGTACAATATTATTAAATAAAGAGTTTTGATGAAACAATCACGAATATGATAAAGACTGAATGGTTAGAACTGAGGAGTTTCTGGAGTACTGGATCTTTGATCAAATGCTTCTTAGGCTAAATGGAAGTTATCATAAGATTGTGATGTATGATCAATCATACTTTATCAGTGATAGTTGATAGTTTTGAAAAAGACAGCCATAACAGCTCAGTGTGGCACAGAAACAAATATTTATAGGCAAGTGTGTACTTATGAGAAAATAACGTAAAAATTACTATTATCCATGTTCAAAAATAGTTAACTGATTCTATAAATTAGAAGAGTTGAATCTATTAGAGTGGAATGTGTATGCAATAGTGAGGAATTTTTTTTTAATATTCAATGTAACAAAAATTATATAATTAATTTGAATATGGTTTGCATTGAGCTCAATAGAGGATAAGATTCATGTAGTCAACTCCAAATAGTTAGGATAAGCATGACACTACGATGATGATGACAATGACTATCTAAAAGTAGCTAGATGTAGTTCAAATGGACCATAAAAGATGAGAAAATTGATTGAGATGTTAGCTTCGTATTCAAAGGAAACTAATGAATTGAATAATTTTAGCTAATTAAGTCAATTAGGATTGAAGGTACGAATTGTACAGAGAAATTAAAGAGAACATAACACCATTAAACGCGGCTTATGAGATCTTAATTTTAACAGTGATATAGCTTATTAGATTTTGTTAAGGGAATTGGATAAGATTGTGTATCTGACCCCAAATAATTCTGGTTCGTGTTAGTCTTATATGTTTATTATTTATCTGTGCCTCTTATATATTTCATTGGAAATGTTGTTTGAAAAAAGCATGAACTTGCTATTGTTACCTCTACCTTCTGTTTGAATGGTGAAAAAAAAAAAAATGTGTTCAAGAGAACTCGAGAATCAAAATAGATGATTTAGTTAGGAAGCTATTCACGAACTGTCAATTTCCAGTGAATTATTGGAAACATTTTCCTTGTCCAAACTTTGCATGATTCCACTGGGGCATTAGTATTAGTAGTTATTTATATGGTTTTTTTTTCTCACAGGTTCTGCTTGGATGATGCTTTCCCATCAGTTCATTGAATTCTGTTTATGGGGGTGGGACAACCTTCCAAGGACAATTCTAATGTATTACGCAAACTATATATCGTCCCCTGAGGGATACTTTCAGACAGTCATCTGCAATGCCCCTGAGTTCCGTAACACGACTGTCAACTATGATCTTCATTTCATAGCTTGGGATAACCCCCCACAGCAGCATCCTCACCTTCTCACCGTAGAAGACTTCTCAAAGATGGTCATCAGCAATGCTCCATTTGCCAGGAAGTTTGGCAGAAATGACACTGTTCTTGACAAGATTGATAAGGAGCTCTTGGGCCGTGATCTGGATGGTTTTGCGCCTAGCAAATGGTATGATGCACTAAAAATGAATATAAGCGATGACCTACAGTACCAAGTGAGGAATGTCACTGAGCTCCGGCCTGGTCCCGGTGCTGAGAGGCTTAAAGTGCTAATGAGCCGCCTTCTTTCAGCAGACAGTTTCAACGAGACTCACTGCATTTGATATCAAAGTTTTGAATTGGAGCAGAAGGGATTAGTTTACTGTTTGGATGCAATCTGAAACCATAAAAAAATCTTTGTGAACAGCAAGTTGTCAGTATTCTCCGCTTTTGTTGTACACTTACCAGGTGAAGCTGCGTTTGAACTTTCTTCCCTGGATCTGGGTAGATCGTAAGTTTATTGATGCCATCAAATTCCTGTGTATCCATTAGCCCCTGACAGTGTACCCAACTGAATTTTACTTTTCCCAAAATGCGTATAAGCTCGCCAAATTTTATTTCATAAATGTAATTCTGACAATGTTTTGTTCGATTTTGTTGTTTTGTGCTATTTCTTCGGCATTTCTTTGACATTACTAGTGGAAACAGTAGTCTAGCTTAAATGAGCCTAATTTTCCTAAATCATCCCATCTGAGCATGTATCGTGTTGTTTTTCTAAAATCTTATTTCAACTGTAGGCAACTTATAATGATGGGCTATAAGCTGACTTGGATGAACATAATCACTTTTGTTGAATTTCAGGAATGCTACTTCCATCTAAGCTATCTTGTGGGATATACAATGGATTGATCTAATTACAGTGGTGTCAGCCAGTAAGCCTGAGCGAACCATTTCTGGGGTGCAATCCTTGAGATTGCCTAACCCAAAGATTTTGAGTTAGACTAGAAATGACTAAATGAGCTGGGAGTGTTAACGAGAGCTTCCTCTATCCCTTGCAGCAGCAGCCTCATTACTCCCTCTAAATAAAGTTTTGGCCAATCAGAATTACTGCGAGCGAGCTAGTTCTTGAGAACACCAATCATGAAATTGCGATTGCAAAAGCTACTAAAGTGCAATCCAAATACATCAAGCAAAAGCACCCTGCCAAATAGAAAGCAACGACGGTGCAATGCAAATCAAAACTCAAGGCGCTTTAAATCTTTTGACCGGAGCAATTTTCTTTCATCACATGAAATATCAGATCCTTTAGTGCAGGAGGAATCTTGATTAAAGAACATGCTTTAAAAGCAAAAGGCCGAACAAAGATCGATACACTTTCACTATGAGTTTTGGAGCGTCAACTTTGGGCAACAACATATGCTACGAGAGCAGACATCAATTTCATTAATTATCTAATGCATCGATCACAAGAAACTAAAAAGGAGATACTAAATTAAGTAGATCAAATTAAGGTGCAGCAGCAACACACTAACTAGTTCGGTAGTACATGGACATCAAAACCAAAAGATAAGCAAAACAAAACTAGAAACCATAAGCTGATCTCATGCATCGATTCTTTCGTTCAGCCTCGATTCTCCTCAGACTTCGGTGCCTGTCATCACAAAAATGGTTAAGTTTCTCAAGAACAGAGCAGACAATCTCACGAATTTTTGATTGTTAATGTACCGGAATCCCTCGGCGCATTGCAGCGGAAGCACTCCATTCTACTCGCGAAGTTGTGTTCGTTGCAGCCCGACCTTTTAAAATCACGATCACGATTATGAATTAAATATTATTCTTCATTTGTTTAAAATTTAGACAGCGAACAGAGGAATCCATGCAATGACGTACCTGTTGCAAATCCAATCTCCGGACTTCCATCCTGCACGGCCCCCTCCGCCGCCGCCGCTTCCTCCGAAGCTGTAGCCCCGGGACCGCGGCGTGTCGTTGTCAAAGCCGCCGCCGCCGGCGACAGCGGAGTCCTCCTTCAGGGCGGCGCACTTGAAGCAGCTAGAGCGGCTGGCGAAGTTATGGGCGCCGCAGGAGCAGTACCAGTCGCCGGGGCGGACGTCGGAGCCAATGAAGCCGAACGACGAGCCTCCGCGGCCGCCGCCGAAGCTGAAGTAGTCGGAGCGGTCGCCGCCGGTCGGCCGCTGGTCGCCGCAGCGCTGACAGGAATCACGCCGGCTGAAGTTGAGGTGCTGGCAGGACCTGCAGGTCCAGTCTCCGGGCTTCCTGTTCATCTTCTCAAATTAAAACCCTGCAAAATCCATTACCCATTAATTGGATTAGGCAACAGGACTACTCTGAGCTCTTTTACGTTCATGTTCATGCACTGGAGAACAATTGTAAAAAGACATGAAGATTACTATGAAATGAGAGAGAACAAACATCAAATCTCTTCTTCACGTACTTACCTTCACTAGGAGAAAGAGGGGAGATGAGGTAGAATGTGTAAGTATCAGTCGCTGTTGCCTTGGATTAGGTCTGTGAGCTTAGGGTGCCCTTTATACATCCATCAATGGGTCTCAACGATATTGGAGAATCTAAATTGTATTTTCACTTTTCTTTTCTACTGCCACTCCTTAGCTTGAACACTGGCAAAAGGAGAAGAAGAGATAAAGAGCCTGGGGAAGGATGCCAAAGAGGGTTCAGAAATGAGATATTGTTGTTGTTATTGTCTTCAAGGTTTCAAGAACCTTTCCCTCCTTCATGTAGGATATGATATAAATTTTAATCCAGAAATTAAGTGTTGATTTTGAAAGACAAAACTATAAATTTTCGTTCAATGTAGAGTTGGGAAAGAGTTTTAAGCTAGAGGCGAAAGCATATATCCTGCAATTTCCAGAGTGATTTTCTCAAGAAAGTAAAAGGGGGAAGAAAAAAAAAAAACTGGTGGTTTCCAATAAATAAAGCTGGTCTTGGAGGATGGACTTGACCATCTTTTTTCACTCGTATCAAGTCTCCCTTGGAATGTTATTTTGCCATCGAACTCCAATATATATCCTTTGCTTTATCTGACAGCCTAAATCAGGGTTGTTCTTTTTCTTTCTTTGTTTTTTTTTCATTCTTCCCTCTTAATTACTTTCTCATGAAGGAGTTGCAAAACTAGAGGATGATGATGTGTGCTCGATGGCTTCTCTCGGGCGAAGCCAAAGGAGGAGGATTATTGGTTAAGTGCCTGTGGTGATTGGATTCTCTTTGGAAAAATGAAAATGCTTTCATCATGCAACCATTCAGCAATGCTATGATTAAAAATTGGGTCCCGTGGGTCTGCACGGGATGCTTAATCGGTTAGAGAGTGATAAATTTATTATAATAGGGTAAGAGATTAATTTCCATGGACACATGCTCTCGGGGAAAAAACCCTCCACCGCTTAGCTAACTTGACGGTCGGTTATAAGTTGACCTTATGATTTATCCCCTTCACATAACTTGGGGACGGACAGTGAGGGACCTCTGGGATAAGCATAATTACCTTTTGCTACAATATGATTAAAAGCTGAACCATAATGTCGATTGTGCTCATGCAGTCATGGTTTTTCTTTGTTGACAAATGAATTTTAGGGTTGTAAATCCTACCATAATGTCGATTGTGCTCATGCAGTCATGGTTTTTCTTTGTTGACAAATGAATTTTAGGGTTGTAAATCCTAAATCCTAAACAACCCAAGTTAGCGTAACTCTATGATGTTCAAGCTTATTTGATAAAATAAGTGAGTTAAGCCAAGTCGAACCTAAAATGAATCAAACCGTTGAAATGATTGTTCAATGTTGACTTTTTTTTTTTAATGAGGTTGAGTTTGGTTCATTTAGATGTTATCGAGCTTTCAATTCAAGCTTGTTTGATTGTTTGAAATTTTTATATTTTAAGCTTGCTTGATTAGTTATTGAACTTGATAATACAAATTTATTTGTTCATTTTGAAAGTTTTATATATTTATTTAGCATGTTGATAAGAGTTTTATTGATAAATATGATTAATGAATATTGTTCACGAACATTAACGAGTTGAACACGTATGTATTTAAGCTTATTCGTTTAGTTTAATGAGTTATTCAAATTTGTTTATTTAATTGATCTTCTAGCTGGCTTCGTTGGCCTTCTTCTCTATTTTTACCTATATTGGTTTAATCTATATTGTCGCGGAGTAAGATTGTAACGGTCCTGTAACGCCCCAAAATTTCCAGAAATAGCTTCATAATTATCGTATGATTTTTCTGGATTTTTAGACTATTTTTGGGGAATTTTTGGAGTACCGGAA
>JBAMIE010195745.1:0-11554 GCA_037177295.1 Kaempferia parviflora | reverse complement strand
TGTCCCTCTTCATGGCAATTGTAGGAAATTATTTTTCTTGTTCTACTCTTCCACCTTGAGCTTCTTCTAGCATGAGATTTGTTAGTAGAAAATGTTTAAACGTTTTTCTCATTTTTCTTACCATGTATGCCTCTTGGTCACTATCCATTGTGGCACTTGAATTTTCCGAATCGGAGGAGGATGGTGGGGTTGGATGCTTCTTCTTCTTTCCTTTTCCCTTATTGACCATTAGAGCTATTGTCACGCCCATAGAGGAGTCCCTCCCGAAAAATTTCGACAGCATCTCCCCTGTACGGGTAACAATATGAATCCATAATACATCACATTTTCTCCTCGGCCAACACGGCCAGAACATATATACAGAAAAGTAAACATTCCACGCAGTTTATATATCCACAACCACGCAGTTTATATTATTTTTGTAGTCTCAGGCTGACTCAAAATGTAGAAATAAGGAAAAGAGCCAAAACATTGCAGCGGAAAACCTAGGGTGAGTCACCCACCAAAACCAAAATAACAAAACTGCTAGCCGGCTAGGCTTTATACAATAATCACAAACCAATAGAAGTAGCAACATTGCTACATACAAAGTCTTGGTCAAATAGAAACAAATGTCAAGACTATAAGATAATCAAATTCGTAAATAAAACAAACCGAATAAAACACATTCTCTGATGTGTTGTGGGACTGGCAGTCAGGATACTCCAAGTGACTCAGCATTATCTACATGATACCTGGAAAACAAAATAGAAAATATACAACGGGTGGTGAGTGCAGGTCACTCAGCGGGTATAGATAAGATAGTGCATGGTATAAATAAAATAAAGAGAATCAACAGTATACAGTCACAGTAGGGAGATAAGAGCATGATCATAAATGACATAATCATAACCACATACCTAGACAAGTTCAACTCAACGGGGTAATGGTCGAAACCCTCCTAAGGATCTACAACTGAACTGTCAGTAATAACTGGTCAAACTAGTACAACCCATATACAGGTAATAATAATGACATGTATGCATTATGGAAACCAAGTGCAACAATCATATCTCAAACAAGTGCAACATATCATAATCACATACAACTAGTATCTACCAGGCATGTATGCAAAATATCTCCACAAGATGTATCACGCACCAAATGCAAGTGCATATGCATGCTCCATTGCCACCCTGTCCACCTCCCGGAAACCACGACCCTCGTATGGCCGAGAGGTCGGATAATGACGACTGTACTACCCTACAACATCACTTTATAGGTATGATCTGAGACCGACAGTCTGCAGGTAGCTATCTAGTTAAACTGCGCTAGGGTCTCTGACTGCTCACAACACCGGCTATATCACTACCCCGTAGTGATCAGGTGGCACGACAGGACATAGGCTCCACTCCAAGCTACCACTCTTCCATGAGTGGCCGAATGGTCAACCAGGCTCCATTCCAAGCTACCACTCTCTCAATCGAAGTAGCCGAATGGTCAGCCAAATGCTTGACAACTAGCTCGCATATAATGGAGCAATAGTCGTCAGTATATGTAATGAGATGATGAACATGATATAATAATCATAATACAACACCGTCATCATCTATACAACAATCCAATCAACACCAGTACAAGGTCAACACAACCATCCCAATAGACATGCGTACATATAGTACAGAGTCAATACGACAACCCAATCAATATGTGTACCTACGGTACCAGGTCAATACGACAACCCAATCGATAAATGTAACGACAGTACAAGGTCGACACGACAACCCAATCGATATGTGTACATACAATACAAGGTTAACACGACACCCAAACAATATGTGTACATACGGTACGAAGTCAATACGACAACTCAATTGATATATGTACGTACGGTACAAGTTCAACATAACAACCCAATCGATATGTGTACATACTATACAAGGTCAACACGATAACCCAAATCGATATGTATACATACGGTACAAGGTCAACACGACAACCCAATCAATATGTGTACATACGGTACAAGGTCAACACGACAATCGAATCGATATGTGTACATACGGTACAAGGTCAACATGACAACACAATCGATATGACAGACTCGCGTGCACACATAACAAAGATTGAATCAGCCATAATCCTCTAATAACCACCAAATACGTGTGCATTAAGAATTCTAGGTATAATCCAAAACACGATCCATCATACTCATGTATCTATATGGAGACGTAAATCCCACAAGTGTTTACCAACAGTACTTAAAGTATAAAGTGATACCTATCATATAATCCAACCAATAAAATATCTCCTATAGTGTGATCCATACATGTGAATATTCTACAACATATGAACAATCAACGGGATACCTTCTACATGTCATATCATACATGTGAATACTCTACAGAGTATAGATATTCAAAGAATGAGTCTGTATGGATATAAAACAGATCATCTCCAAGGTCAAGCAGAAAGTACTAAGCAGGATAGTACGACAAGTAGATTTAAGGTAAAGTAGTCCTACTCATCATATAAAATAACCATGAACTAAGATCAAACGATCTAAATAGAGTACAAGGAAGAAATACCCGTCTTAAAGGTAGATCGTATCAAATAACTCCCACATCGAGATGCTTGCTCCAAATCAAAGTCCTGCATCAGTTATATGTTATTTAGCTAGTTTCATATGAACCAAATAGCTAAATCACATTCCCAAATTTAATTAGGAAGTCCCTACTCAATACGATCATTAGTTAACCCTAATCTTTGGTTAACTTCATTTAGTCCACTTCAATCATCTAGAGCAATGGATCTACCATCCTATTCATATTCTACTTATCCATTTTAACCTTATGTTCAAACCTTTAACAATATTAAGTAGACAATAAATCCATGTTCAAATCTAACATACATCATGAATAAACCAACCTAATGGAAATGCAAAGCTTCACAAAGCCCACCATTTGAATTAAGTCAATCATACCTTAATCAACTCATAATCCTCCATAATCAAATAGGATTAATTATCCCTAACATCTCATAATCAAAATGAACATAATCATGCTCCAATCAACTCAAATTCCAATACATTCAAACACCCCTTTGATTTCAAATCCATGATCATATCAGAGCTATAACATTCTAACCATGCTATATTCCATCAATTAAAGATACACAATACACATGATTCAACATCCAACATATATATTAACCTTAATTCACTTGAATTAAGCTAAGCTCCAAAGAAAAACTCACCCAATTCCAAATACCCTACTATTGATCGCTGTCCAAGGATCTTGCTGCTGAAAATGGCGGCCGGAGCTAGGTGAATCCTTGTGGCTGCAGTGGCCGGAGCAGAGATGCAGTGGCCGGAGCAGAGATGCAGTGGCAACCACTCTGATTCGGGAAAAGGGATGGAGTGATGGCTGCTCTTCCACAGCTGATGGTGATGGCCCAAGCGACGTGGTGGATCGAAACCGGCAATGAAGGGGTAGGCATCACTGGTGCTACAGCATAGTCGAGATCGGAAGAAGAAGAGGACAACAATCAGGTGAGGGACTGTCGCCGATGAGGGGAGGAGAAGGATGGTGGCTGGCCATAGGTAGCCCTGCCTCTAGCCATGGCTACAGTTTCTCACGCCGAGCCCAGATCTCTCCGACGATGGAAGGCGCGGCGCGACAATCGGACATCTACGCGGCGATCGAGTGGGCTGGTCAGATGCTTCACCAGAGAACCTCGACAACAGTAAGAGAGATCCATCGGTTACGCTTGTGGCCAAAGAAGGGCCGACGACGATCGGTGGCCGGTGGTGCGGGGCATCGGGAGAGAGAGCTATGTGGTTCTTGGAACGGCCGACGATTGTTGCATCGCCGTCTGATCTTCAGGTAGTGCTCCGACCGTCGATGTTGGAGCAATGGGCGCCGGCGATTGAGTGGTGGCGGCGAGGGTGATGAGCGATGGAGGAAATCATGTGAGGAAGGGGCGGTGAAGAGAGGGATTGGGGAGATGAAAAGGGAATAGGGAATTTTGAAGCTTAGGTTTAATAATCTAACTTAGGTCTAAATAAATTAAACCCTAAGTTAATTCCTCAATCAACTCCCTCTTAATATATATTCCAAACAGGCTTTCTTAATCCTACCCGATTCATCCCCGTAAACTTGTCATACGAGCTCCGATTAAATTCATAAAAATTTCTAAAAATTTCTAAAAATTTTCATATCGCTAATTCTCCAATAATAATAATTATTTAATTATTATTTATTGCGATATCTTACATCTCCACTTTTCATTAAAATTACTTTTACTTAATCTACTGTAATAAAAACATAATGTCCTTAATAGATTTAACACTGGTCACTATATTTTTACGTATCCTTCAAGACAACAATATAATTGATTTTCTTTGTTATAAAAAAATCATCAGTTGTCTAAAGACTCCAAGGATTATCTTAAGCCTTTTTAACTTAATAAAATCATATCAAATTCAATACATACTATCTAAAATTACAACAAGTCCAACAGAATGTAAATGGACAAGATTAGCATCAGAGAAAGTTTATTTTCTTTTCTTGTCTTGAATTTGAAAATTGAAGAAAATAATTCATTGATTAATCTAAATGCTAGATAGTGGTGGCATCATTGTTCTTGTATGCTGAAGGAAACTTTTGAAGTGATGATATATGTGTTAAAGCCCAATGAGGAGCCTAATCCCAACCCAAAATGTTACAGCACTTATGTTGACATTCTTAAAAGCCTCACTTTGCAATGTAGGACTAAAGGGGTGGAGTTTCTGTGATTCATCCCTTCCTACTTTATCATGTCTTTAATGTTCACCCTTAAGTCTATCATTACTAGAGGCAAGAGGTTCAACTTTGATACCATGTTATTTTCTAAGAGCCAATCCAAATCCAAAATGCAGCGCTCTTAGGTGGACAATCTTTTCATATTTAAATATGCTTAAGAAGCCCCACTTGTCAATGTGAAACTAAATGGGTGGAGTTTCTAACTTTCATCCCTTTCTCTTTACCTCCTTTGACAAGCCTATTGATAGTATTAACAATCCAAACTTTACTTTGAATGGTACACATTTGTTTGGCTGGAAGGACTTAAGGTATTTGGAAGGATTTCTTGTTTGGAAATTTTAAGAGAATAATTGTTTTTTGTTTTGTTTTTACTTCATGATTTTAATAGTCAAGAAAAATAATTATATCTGTCTGATGTTCATCTTTTAAAGGGCTGTAATTGTGGCCTAAGCAAGCTTGAAGAATGGATCTGTTATGAATATGAATTGTCTATCTGGTAGGTTTGATAAATTTTAATGGGTAATTCCTGAACTTAATAATTTTAATTTTCAGGTCATTCCTCGTCAACTTTGTGACAATGCTGGATTTGATTCTACAGACATCTTGAACAAACTAAGACAGAGACATGCATCTGGTTAGGTTCCTCCTGTAAATGATTGCATTTGGCTGTCTTGTCTTCTTTTTTCCTGGTATCATGTGCTGAAAGTCATGACTATAACAGGGGAAGGTGCAAATTATGGTGTAGACATTAATTCTGGTGGAATTGCAGATTCTTTTGCCAACTTTGTATGGGAGCCTGCTGTTGTGAAAGTAATATCATTTTTCAAACCTTTCTCTTTCTCTTGTCCAAGTTATTTGTTGGTATTGGCATTTATATTGACTAAATATATGAATGGCAGATCAATGCTATAAATGCTGCAACTGAAGCTTGTTGTCTTATCTTAAGCGTGGATGAAACAGTGAAAAATCCCAAGGTACAATTTTATTTGTCATAAAAGCAGGGGATTTTATTCCTTTCAGTTTCAGGGTTTCCCTTGAGGTGTTAGACTCTTAGTGTGCTTAATTTGTTTTCCACTGTATAGTTCTTTTGGTGCTGAATGTTGTATAACGGCAGAAATCCTATTAACAATTCCATCTCATACCATCTCATATATGATTTAGCACATAACATAGAGTAATATATAGTGTTTCCATATAACATTATCCATAATATTCCTATTTTAAAATCTAAGGGTTCTTTTGCAGGAGCTAAATAAATTGTGGAAACACTCATTAACAACATATCCATTTGACGCACAACATTTATTTGTTAAATTTTGTTTTGAATGGTTTGTCGCTTAAATACTTTCTCATCTTTGATGATGATACTGCTTTCTCATATTGCTAACTTAGTAATATTTTATTTATTTTTTACCATTTTAATCCTATACCTTTTCTTCAGTCTATCTCCCTAATATAATGTCAGTCACTTTATCTTTAGAGAATTCAACTAACACTGTCAGCATGCAATGTACTTATTATTCTCTGAGTACTACTGAGCAATATAAATATGTTAGGCTTATTTAATCTAAATTTGTTATTCAGTATCTCTAACATCAGTAGGGTTGTAAACGAGCTGCACCAGTTTTATGTTGCTCAGAATGGTTTAGTAGGATAACCTAGCCAAACCTAAGTTAACCAAACTGCTGGAATGTTTGTTCAAGCTCGGCTTAGTTTCTTTTTTTGAGCTCAAAACTCAACTTTAGTTAGGCTTGAGCTGGGTTCATTTAGATGTTATAAAGCTTGTTTGAATCATCGAACTTTTTACATTTTAACACTCTTTTGGTTGGTTAGTGAACTTAATATAACAACTTCTTTGTTATTTTTTTTCAAAGTTTGTTTGTTTATTTGCAAACTTATTTATAAGTTTGATTAGAATTTTGTTCATGAAAATGGTTCACAAGTTTTGTACATGGACATTGTTTATCAATATTGTTCATAGTTCACAATCTTTATTCATGTGGCAAAAGGCGATTCGCTCGCCCCAACGCCCCTGCCAAGGTATTTACATTTTACTGATGGATTTATGAAAATTGTACTTCAGGACTTCAGCCACCCATGATATTTTTCCTCTATTTTTTTGGTCTTTAACTTAGGGTTCCTTAAAAATCTCTATTGCTTATGAATTTGCTTTAATATTATTCTTTGCCTTTCAACTGCAATTCAGTCGGAGAGTGCTCAAGGTGAAGCTGCTGCAAGTGCAATGGCTGGCCGTGGTAGGGCCGGAGCAAACTTTCGTGGCCGTGGTGGAAGAGGCATGCGGAGACGGTGATTTACAATGCCATATCTAACTTCGTGTTTTAGCCTTATGAAGCGTTGTGCTTCTTTTTTTTCCCACCACCATCTCGATTTATTTAATTAACATATTGAGTTTTTTGTTTTTTTGCTTTGGGAAACCGGTATGAATTGAATGTTCCTTCTGTTGTCTTGATAGTTAGGATATTTTTGTCGACGACAAATTGGTTTGAGTTTGTTTTTTGTTAATGCATTTGAAATTGCATTCTTAGAGACAATTTTGTGGTTACCAAGATTCATGGCAACCAAACTTACTGAAAACTCGACTATCGGCGATCCTGTTTCAAAATATCAGGCTTGTATTTGTGACCCATGTGATTTTGAAGAATCACAACTATAGAGCACATATTGAACATTTTCATGAATGATGTTGTCGCTGGGTTGACATGCTGCTTAGGAGATTGTGGACTACACTAAAAGGGTATTGCGCTAGTAGTAACGGATAAACAGTCACCTGAGTTCCTCTGTCCGCCAAAGAGGGAACAATGGAGTTGGGGCAGCCGGGGCTACTAGTACTTCTTTCTAAAAGTAGTATGACTCACATAAATTACATGCGGCAATAAGACATTGGGAGTAGTGAATTCGTGCCTTTTTTAAAGTAGCTCTCTTGCAACAAGTGTAGTTTTCTAGTTGAGGAGGAAAAAAGCCCATATTTAACTTCAAATCATGTAAGCAGATGAGTTGTACTTCAGTGATTCTGGCTTGGGGGGCTATATCCTCCATCTATCTGGTCAATAAGTATAAATACTGCTACATGTTCCAAGCTGAGGGGATGAAGACTAAGAGAATAAAGTTCCTCAAAACCATTTTCTCCTTCTGAGAGGCTAAAAATTGCATCACTTTGCGCCTCTCCTTCCTGCACATACAAGATATCATAATCATCAGGAATACTTATCTGTTCGAACATCATGATCCTGTTTACATTTCTCTTGTCGTTTGGACATTCTTTAGCAAAATGACCTTCTTGTCTGCAAAGAGAGCACTTGCATTTTTTATTTCGAAGTAGTTGCTTCCTCTTTTTAATTCTTGCATTGCATGTGGCTTTCCCTTGTAAGTGTTGCTCTTTCTAATGCCATATTTCTTCTTCTGCCCATGATCCTTGTAGTATTCGGGGATGATATTTGGCTACATAAAGATAAATCCTTCAAAGATCTTTTAAATTCGGCATCCTTGCATTCTTATTCTAAGAATTTATAAGCAAATATGACACGTGGGAAAACTCCAACTATGAGGCTTGAATATTTTTCTTCAAATGCTAACTTTATCCGATTGCCAAGATCACCGGGCATTTTGAGCTAAAATTTTTCTGATCATTTTGGTCTTGTGAATAGCCTTCTAGTTTTTGAAGAAAGCCTCATATAATTATTCATATATTGGACAATATTTTTGACATTTTCGCATGAAAGCCTTTCAAGGTCTTTATAAGCAATTTCTTGGAGAATTGTGGATCCTTGGGTAGGATCTTCGGAGGAGAATATCTGTCGCATTTGGGAGATTATATTTTGGGTGCCTCTTCTCCCATTAGCCGAATTTACTAGGGCTTCATATTCTGCTGGGTACGTCATCCTCTACTGGATCCATACTAGCTTTTCAATTTCTCTTAAGAGATTCTCCATGTACTTAGTTTTTTCACGTGGATCTGTAAAATCTTGCCTTGCAATATGATTATTGGTAACGGATTCCCATCTTGAGAAGACATCAAGAAATATACCCAATTGTTTAGGAATAACAAATAGGGCACCACCTTGTTGTTGTGCTGAAGGTAAATTCCAACACTCGTTGCTAGTATCCCTTCTAAATTTTGGGTTAGAAGGTCTTTGATTGAAAATTGGGGGATTCTGTGATGGCCTTGACTCTATTCTTCTTGCTGGGGGATAACCAGGGAGGCCCATAGCTGCGTCTTGCGACGGGTTGTACGGGGAAAGCACAGTGCTAGTAGAATAAACTTGCTATGGGTCTAGGTTTTCAGTTGCTTGAGCTTCTATTAGCCGCTGCAGACTGGGGTACTCCATTTCTCCACCGGCTGCAATAAGTTGACTTACTTCCTCTCCCCCACCATCTTCTGATGCGAAGGGATTAACAAATTCATCAGTAGAATCTCAAATAGGCTGATTAGGATCCGAAATTGTTGGCATTGCTTGGGATAATGTTGCCAGGTATTGAATATGTCCAAAGAAATCATCCTCGGAATCGGTTGGTATTAAGGGAATATCCATGGATCGGAGTACAGTGGCCCCTGGGCTTGTAGCTCCTACATGGTTTTCCATTAATACGTCCTGAGATGGGACGACACTATTGATGAGAACATATAAGTGTTCTGCTCGGGTGGATAGATTAGTGGTATTAATGCTGGTGGATCTAAAACTTCCTACTCCTCTTGGTGTTTCTGTTAGCTCAGAGATAACATAAACAGTTGTTATTTGTGCAATACGCTGAATGGGATTTATAGTGACTTCTAGGTCAGAATGGTTAAAGGCGATTATGAAACGTTCCCCACGGTAATCACAATCAATTACTCCTGCGCCAATATCCAGTCCAAAGTGCCAAGCGGCACTGGATTGAGTAGTAATACGGCCATAACATCTGAAGGGAATTTCCATACTAATACTCGTTGGAATTCTAGCACAACCCCTTGCTGGGATGCAACAATATTGGCTTGCCGCTAAATCATATCCTGCAGCACCAGGAGTAGCTTGTTTTGGTATAATAGCATCTGGAGTAAGCAGACGTATCAGTAAACGTGTATAATTTCTTTCTTGATCAGGTATTCTTGGTTCTTGGTCATAGGGTGCATATGGATCATCCACATCATCATCAATTGCTAGTTGCTTTTCTATGAGAACTGCTAGAGTGTGGAAAGTTTCTTCTTTACCTTGGATTTCTTCATCTCGATCATTAAAGTATACTGGTCTTGCTGAGGAAGCTGCTTTATAGTTTGAAAAACTTAAAGAAATTCTTCTGTCCATTAAGTTTCGACTATTTACTTATGTTGGTCATATTGGAATAGAAAGTTGTGGATGTTGAATGACCCAGTTCATTCCTTGGAACGTTGCTAATGAGTATCTTCTTCCTGGAAGAGCCCTTACTCCATGGCTTGTAAGGTAGTCAACAACTCCCTGTATTTCATAAGTGAAGCCTACGTTGGGAGTATTAGACAACCTTCCCACCAGTCCCCTTGTAATTAGGAGATTTGCTTCACCGTTTTTCCATTGATCATAACCCCTTGTAAGAATGGAAATACGAATATTTTGATAGAAATCAGCAATCGTTAGCATCATATCATGGATTATATAAACCAATTGACCTCCTCTTGCAAGATCCACCTCCATTGTGGCTAGTATAGCTTGATCGCCTAGCCAACAATTATCTAGGAACATGATTAAAGCCATCGTGCCCTCTTCTTGTCTATGCAAGGTTTGAATACGTACTTGTAATACACCCAAGTGGACGTATTGCATTCTGCTTCTTTATAGCTGGTTGAAGCTTTCTTCACGAATGGAAGCCCTGTCTAATTGGTCACCCTTTGTGACTAGTAAATGTTCTTCAGATCGATGCACGTACACCCGGTGGTGTGCATCATTCCTTCGAGAGTGATAAAGAACTGCTGCAGGAACTATAGAGGCTCTTTCCCGCATAGAAAGTTGAAGTTGAGTCTGAGGATCAATACGTTGTTTCAGCGTATGTTCTGGTTCTATACCTCGAGATATTTGTCTTCTTATTCTTTGTGTAGCTTGTTGTAGATTATGAAACCTTCTATGATTTCGTCTATATTCTCTTATTTGATCTTTAAATACTGGCCTTGGGGTTTGTAGTTGCTCTGTAATTGTTCTTGTTGCTGTAGCCATCAGTTCTTCAACTTCTGTTGTTCCTCCTTTAGGATTTTATATGGGTCTCTAAAAACTCGGAGGACGCCTTGCTTTTCTTTAGCCTTAACAGCTGGTTCTAGAGATAAATGTTGTAGTTATCAATTAGAGAATCAGGGATAGTATTAACTGTTGGTGCAATTGTCCCCGGGTCAAGTTGACCATGTTGACTGGACAAGTTTAGGTCAAGCTTGGGTCTCAAGGTTAGATGTTTCGATGTTTGACAATGTATTGAGAGATTGCTTGGTGCAATTGTTCTTGGGTCAGGTTGACCCGTTTGACTAAGTTTGAACTGAATCAAGCTTGTGTTTCGATATTTGACAATAGATAGAGATTGTCTATCTAGGAGATTGTCGAACATAAGTCAAGTAGGTCAATGTTGACTGAATACTTGACTGGAAGTCCTAGCTGGAGGTTAGGCAAGGGAAGAAGTCCTTACAGGTTGGAAGACCAGAAGTAAGGCAGATTGGAAATCCAGGTGAGTGAAGCCTGGTCCTGGTAAGTGAAGCCAGGTAGATTGGAAATCCAGGTGAGTGAAGCCAGGTGAAAAACCCTAGTGAGTGAAGCTAGGCAAGA